>VDFB02325614.1:0-43840 GCA_007258455.2 Sequoia sempervirens
TCTCTTTTTTCAGAGAAGATGTTTACAATGCTTCACTGTTGGAAGTTCACAATTCTTAACAACTTGAAACGAACAACTAGCAGTAATACCAATACCTCTATCTTGTCAAAGCAAAGCGTAGAGATACCAGAAGTAATTAACAATAGACAAATAAAGTAAAAGGGAAAGCTCACGAAGGCACAAAGTCGTTCCGTAGATTTTTCAATGTTGGATCTGTGGAAATGTATCATTTGTCACGTTAGAAGCACAAAGTCTTCTTAGACGCAGCAATTCCTCGAACAGCATGAACAATTACAAGCGCAAAGTCTTGTAGATTATCCAACCAAAGTATCAAAGAGCATGAATGATTACAAGCACAAAGTCTTGTAGATCATTCAACAAAAGTATCCAAGAGCACGAACAATTACAAGCAAAAATTCTTGTAGATTATTCAACCGAAAGATAAACAAAAACAAAAATGCAAATCTAAATAATAGATGCAACAAAAAGTTTACATAAATCACTTAGAGTCCTTCAGATTTCATCACCTAATTACCACCAATGAGATCAATTCATAAAAGTATCGAATCCAACGCAAAGTTTGGCTTGCAATCCTCTTCTTTATTGATCAGATTTCATTCACAAAGCATGAATGCAAAGTTTCACAATTTTGCTTCAAAAAGGGCAGCACTTCGTTGCAAAATACTAAAGGATCAATTTACAATGGAAATCCCTCACATTATATAGAAAGAGGGATGAGCAAAATTAGGAAACTAATTGAGGAAATTAAGGAAAGTTAGGTGAGCGATTTTAGGAGATCTCACCTAACTTTGACCAAATTCAAAGTGTAATTTGTTTTCAAAATATTACATCTTCGAGCTTGGTGTAATTACAATTTACAAAAAGACATTCGAAAATGTCAAGAAATATTTACAAGATGTATAAAGGGATGCACCAGAAATGTCTAACACTGGAGAATAGGAGGTTGCTTCATGTTTCTTCGCTTTGGGCGCGAAATTATTCATATTTCCTCCTAGTCTCCTACACAAACTTCTCATCTGGACCAACGGTGTAATCCATAATGGTGTGAATTCTCGTGATCGATCTCATGGCAGATGAGTGAACCTTCTTGCACCTATCAAGATGCGTTTTTAGGTTATCCAATGTGAGCCTTGTATCACAAATGATGTTCAGTGAAGCTTCTGAGAAGTCTGAACTGTCAATCAATTTCATGATGGTTTCCCTGTAGATCTGAGATATTTCTGTGGCCGGCAGGAAGATACGATTTTCCTCAAGAAGTTGACCAGGAAACTCTTTGATACCTTTTTCAATAATAACACGATGTCCTTCAACATCTTCCTGTACTTGGTGGAGATCTTTCGTAAGAGATT
The DNA here is from genome assembly GCA_007258455.2 of Sequoia sempervirens. Taxonomy (NCBI): domain Eukaryota; kingdom Viridiplantae; phylum Streptophyta; class Pinopsida; order Cupressales; family Cupressaceae; genus Sequoia; species Sequoia sempervirens. Next base: position 1,371 of record VDFB02325614.1, read on the forward strand.
GAATTACTTGAATTCGATGTTTCAATGATTCTCTTACCTCAACGAACTTTTCTTTGTCGGGAATTACCCCAACTTCCACCAATTTACTGAGCTTTACCTGTTTCATCTCTGACCATGACAACAGGCATTTTTCCATGTCTCTGTGCTCCTGGGAAAGTACACTTTTTTCTTTATCAAGCTCTGTGGTGAGCTTGGCCAACAAGGTAGTTTTCTCATCCGCAACCATTATAATCTAAGATCCGTGTTCAATGATCTTCTCAATAAAATCATACAACACTCTGCCTTTGGAGGTGAATTTTTTAGCTTTCTTGACAGCTGGGTCTTCAATACTTACAACCGTCAGCGGTTGTGCATTACTTGGAGAACCTGCAAGTCTCTTTACAATAGTGGCATAATGCTCTGCCCTCTGTTTGTACATATTGCGAGCTTGCTCTACTTTATCCAGTCTTCCAAATTCCAAGATATCCAAAGTGACTTTGGCGATCGCTTTTGTGACCTTTCATTGGTAACCTTGCCAAGCTGGAACTTTGTCACCGTGTAGTCTTCCATATTGACATCACCTTCTTCATGCGGTGGTATGCCAATCTTTGCATACTTGTGGCTAGATTTATCAACGTTCAGCCTTGAGTATACCTTTGCTTTTTTCTTCCCTTTAGCTTTTGGAAGGACTATCTCTTCGAGATCGAGCTCCTCTGGAGAAATCATTTGCTTTTTACGCTTCGACACTTGAGATATTAGCCAAGGGGGAAGAATGGAAGTGTGAACTTCTGGATTTACTGTCAATTCAGTCGTCATTGCTACTTCTGAAGTTATTGTCACGTCTGAAGTTACCATGGGTATCGTGACAATAGGAGAAGTGTTTGTCATCATTGCTCCCGTAGTTGGCACATTGAGCTGATCACGCATTGACTCATTCATGAAATGATTGAATTCATTTTCAGAAGTGATATCATACGTTGGTGAAGACAGGCTAGGAATGGACGATGGAGGACTTGACATTATATCAACCGTATGGATGCTTGTCACTGAGGGAGTATCAAGCGAGGTTGATACTGTAGGGATAGTGGATATCTCGACTACAGGAATGCATGTGGTAGGAATAAGTGATGAGGGAACAGGAGGTGGAGGAGTCTTTGAATTTGGAGGGGTATGAGGAACATTGGAAGTCACAGGCGATGACGTTCTGGGAATTTCCTCAACTACATTCTTAGGAGGAGAAGTAGTTCTTTCTTGATCATGCCCAGGTTCCTGTTGATCACCCTCTTGTCTCTCTGATTCTGGTTCACCTTCAAAATCACCTTCAAATCCTTCTTCAGAATCTTCTTCAGACTCTTTCCCGCTTTCAGAAACCTCTTCTGCATCGGAGTCTGCTTCTGCTAAAAAATTTCATTGCATAACCATGTTTATGTAACCATTCTTCAATGTTAGCTAGGATTGGCCTCAACCTCTCTCTTATGCTGGTAACTTCTTTCCTAGACCATTGAATTGCAGGCAACGGCCTTTTAGCAATTCCTTTTTCATCATAGACAGCATTCATGATATCACCTAGATCTGTAAATTCCTCTGGTAGGTCAGCAATATCAAGATCTATGATCTGCTGAACAGTCAACCTGCAATAGTCCATTTTGCGAATGGCTTCTTCATCTCTACAATCAGCCCAGATGTCCTCAAAACAGTACTTGTGATGATGACCCTTTTGCAATCTTTTTCTGACATCTCGGTAATCAAAATCAAACCTATACCTGTAGGTCTTGATTGTCATGATCTGCATTTCAGCATAAACAGACTTAGCCTTTTGTGTAGTAGGGATAGTATATCGGCCAATGGCTAGTGGGAACTTGAATCCACGCTTGTGGTTGCTTCTTCATTCTTTTTGCACTAACATCAACTGTCTGCAAGTTTCCATGAGAACCCACTTATCCGAAGGATAACGTGGTAGCATGTAGGGACAACCAGTGTAGCACCCTACTCTCAAGTAAGTAAACATTGGGAATTGAAGAAATAGGCATCCAACTTTACTTACCACCTTATACGCCTCATCGGATACTCTCCTTCTTTCAAGAGCTGGATCAAAATTGAAAAGCAAAGGCGCAAAGAAAGCATCTGTGACCTGCCTGAAGTGATGAAAACTTTCCTTCAACTCCAGTTGATAGAAAAATCTGTACATAGGTACCATCATCTGATTCCCTTTTGTAGATAGACCTGGGAATTGTCTCATTACAGCCGCCACGTACACCAGGTAAGAAGTCATATAGAACTTCAATGTAGAAGGAGCATTGATCAACTGCTCATGTATTTCATCACTAATCTGTTTGCCCCAATCAATATGCACCTTTTGTCTTCTTATGATCCTGATGTATTCATACATCCAATCATGAAAAGTGGATGATTTAGGCAAGCCTTTCACTCTGCTTAGAAATGTGATCATATCTTTGATGTCATCCTTGAAATCACTTCGCAGGAGTCCTTTCGGCCATCTGGAAACAGATGATCTAGGCTTCTTTAACCATTGAGTGTTTATTAAGTGTTTAGCTTTATTGGGATCAGCGTCAAAGACCTCTTGTGCTTTTGATATAGAAATATCAATGTATTTCTCCATATGAGGAACCTTGAAAACAATGTCAAAGAAATCAGGGTCGAGTCTCAGAATCTCGTGCCTGGAAGAATCGATCACACTTCTACTTTCTCTGATGTAATGAGATGCCACCTGAAGAACAAACTATGTATTATGTGCAGCTGTAGGGAACATTGCCACCAAATGAAGGTTGATGTGTACGATTGCTCTCATTGGATCAGGAAGAGGCTTCATCTCTGTTTGCTTTGCAAAATCAACCAAGCCCTGATGACCAAACTCCGTGTCTTTTATCTCTTCCACCTTGGAGAACACTACGGTCGGCGGATAAACACCTTGATATTTGTACTTCATTTTTCCTTTTGCTTTCGAAGAAGACGGAGGTTTACTAGCAGTCATCAAAAACAATTGGAACTTTGATCACTCTGACTTGAAGATCATTGAAAAGAGACTGCAAGGTGTTGAGCCGTAACAAACATTAGTCATTAGGAAACATGGGAATGCACAAAACGAACAACGATGATGGGAAAGCATGGAGCGGATGACAAGGCACGCAAAACAATGCACAAAAATGGAAGGAACAAGGTTCAAGAGTGAAATGGTCAGAAATGAAGCTCATCTAGAAAAGATTGTAAAAAGTGTAAGGGCACCAAAATTTAGCGCCCTTACATTCTGGAAATTTCACTTTTGATGCAAGGGCGCTAAATTTTAGCGCCCTTACATTTCTTAGAGTTAGAAAATATTGACATGTTCAATATGTCAAGGCGCTAAAATTTGGCGCTTCAACATCTTTGGCATATTTTGGTAAAACAGATGTAGAGGTGCATGAAAACGGCGCTCGGGGTTGGCAAAGTATTTGTTTCATGGAATCACAATTCAAGTTCGTCTCATCACCATTGTGTAAGCATTCAAGAGCTAAAGAAACCCTCTCTTAAAACAATAGATCTCTTCAATGTGCTTGTGTTAAGACGTGATTACAAGGGCGATAAAGAGGGAAGCCAACACAAAAAACGTTGGAGAGAAACACACTCAAAGAATGACGCGCAAAGAAGAGATTTGCAAATGAAACGTGAAGAGTGCTGGAGAGGAATGTCGAAAATCTCATAAAAACGTGTTTGCAGTTTGAAGAAAACTCGCCCAGCATGAAGAGAGGAAGAACAAAAATCATAACAATGAAAATGGCAAATTAAAAGACATTTAAGTGAAAGAGAAAATCGAAAACCTAACTCAAGTCGAGCAATAAATTTAGGCACGAAAAGTGGCACAATTGACGAAAAACACGAAAATCATGAAGAAACGTGCTAGGGCCAAAAAGGTTAAGTGTCAGGAAAAAGTGTAATAGCGCTAAAATTCAGCGCTATTACATTTTTGGAAAAAAGTTCACTTTCATGCAAGGGCGCTAAAATTTAGCGCCCCTGCACTTTTCATACTTAGCCAAATTTTGGCTTCAGAGCAGGAGCGCACTTTTTCAGTGCCACTGCATTTTTCGCAATTCGCTAAGTACGAACAGTGAGACTTCGCGAAGTTGCTTGTTTCGTAGGTCTTCGCGAGGCAAACATAGGGGGATGCTCGAATTGACTATTTGAGGCTTTGAAACGTATTTCGAGGTAGCTTGAAAATCACTTCGTTATGCGTACTTGAACTTCACGAATCCTAGGAAACAGACAAGTTTCGTAGGGGGGTTATCCATGGAACGAGGGCTGCTAGATTCCGTGATAACAAAATAATAGAAAAAACATAACTTGATCAGTGACAAAAACTTGAAATCTAGATATGCTGAGACACTTTATAATCCTAACTTTGTGGATGTACTTGAACATGAGCTTGACGACCTTGTCATTTGGAATGAAGTGAGGTTTCCATTGACCTCAATCCGCTAGTAATCTATGTAAAATTAGGTCTTGTGGAAGGGTCAACTGACCAACAACTCTTTGTAATTGACTTCTATGTAGGATCACATGAACTTGGAATAGGTGGACACAATGTATTGTTGACTATTACCTCTTGCAAAATAAAAATAATAGCATATTGTTTTGAACTACCAATATATTTGTTAAATGCCTACACCAAAATCCATCTATATGCACTAAATAGAGCTTATGAAGTTGCTTGAACCGGGGTAATCATTACAATGAGCTACAATGGATAACATACCAATGATTGCTCCATAATGCATATTGGAATTAGGCTCCTCTCCAGTGAGTAGCTCCCACATTACTATTCCAAATGAAAATACATCCTCCTAAAACACAAAGCTTCAGACTATTACATGTGAAGAAATTTATTGTGATCTCATACAACTAGAGAGAAGCATTTGCTCATTCCTACCTTTTCAAAAACCATATTGTTGTTGTTGTTCAATAACTCAAGAGCCATCCATGGAAGGGTTCCATGTACACCACCAAAAACTAAGGTCTGATGTATGATTTTTGAAAGCCCTAAATCATTGACCTACAGAAAATGGTATGAAGTATAGGATTATTTTTATCATCGTGAGCTATAGATTGGAGTATGGTACTATCTAATGGGAAAAAACAAAAAGTATAACTTAATTTGGCTAGCTTGAAATTATTCAATTGGATGTTGCTTAGTAGATTAGTTTTCAAAGGAAACATGCAGATTACAGTTGAAATCCCACTATAACAAGCCACCAAACGTCAACCATTTTTACCTTGCATATAGGATGTTGAGGATCTCTCATGTTTACCAATAGGTTTTCCCATTTTAGGTCAAAGTGCACAATATTCTTTCCATGTAGTTATTACATCCCAAATGGAGTGTCCATGAAAGTTATTATTCGCTTTCACAGATCAATTCCCCTATAAAAAAAATACGTATTAGCATGTTATGTCATGTAAGAGGTCCAGTTCTTGTTGTTTGGAAGTTGAGGGAACTAGCTATCCAAGCAATGCATATCAGATCTGTACATATCCTTCCTTTGTAAGACCTATTTGGGTGAGCCATTCACCATGTACTTTGTAACTGTTGCCAATGTTCCCCCTGGTTCATATGGTACAACACCATAGAAGGCAATAATATTTGGATGATGCAATTGTGCAAGCATGTGAGCTTCCCTCCATAAATCAACCCTCAAGGAATTAAAAAATAGCCCATTTCACCATGCCCTTAACATCTGCACATTGTAAAGGTTAAAGTTTGCAATGTAATCCTTATGTACATCACAAGCTTTGATATTGAAATTTACCTTTATTGTAACTTCCTATAGATGCACCTATTACATTCATGTGTTATATATATGTTCTTAGCTCTTTTTCATGATATTGCAATTTACCATTTCCCATAACTTACTATCAATGCACCTCTTGCATATTCATGTATAAATGCTAATTTGAATAAAAAAGATAGTCTTTGCTCTTTATTTGCAATATAAATCTTAAATATATGTTCTTTGCTCTTTATCTTCAATTTAATCCTTAATACATCACAAGCTTTGATATTGCAATTTACTCATTTTCTTGTAATTTCCTATTGATGTACCCCTGTCACATTCATGTGTTATATATATGTTCTTAGATCCTTTTCATGATATTGAAATTTACCCTTTCCTATAACGTAATATCAATGCACCCCTTGCATATTCATGTGCAAATGTGAATTTGAATAAAAAAGATACTCTTTGCTCTTTGTCTGCAATATAAATCTTAAACATATACACCACAAGTCTCTCTTGATATTCCAAGTTACCCCTATCACATTCATGTGTTATATAAATGTTCTTAGCTCTTTTTCGTGATATTGCAATTTACTCTTTCCTATAACTTACTATCAATGCATCCCTTGCATATTCATGTACAAATGCTAATTTGAATAAAAAGATACTCTTTGCTCTTTATCTGCAATATAAATCTTAAACATGTACATCACAAGTCTCTCTTGCTATTGCAATTTACCCCTATAACTTCCTATCAATATGCATATCACATTCATGTACAATGTGTTCTTGCTCTTTTTCTGCAATATAAATCCATATGTACATTTCTATAACTTCCTATTGATTGTCATGCCTCTGAAATTGCAACACTAAAGTATAAAACATTGAAATTCCAATAAATAAAATAAATAAATAACAATATAAATATTAAAATTATAAATATAAATATTAACAATTTAGTATTATTATAATTATAATTATTATAATATAATACTATAAATATTAAATATATATAACGAAAATAAAAAGTAAATATATTAAAAGAAGAAAACATATAATATATTAATATAAAATATGAAATAATATATATATATTAAAGAGAAATACAATTATAAAAAAGGATATGATAAACTACAATGATCAATAAGTCATTAATAAGGACAGTGATTAATATAAGGCAATAGTAAAACAACAATAAAGATTAATTAAAAACATTAAGAGGCAACAATGGGAAAAAAGACATGCCCATTTAAAAGACATCTCTTTTCAAAGAGATGTGCCCCCATCATATGGATACATATAGGAAGGTGGGGTCATTTTGAAGGGGGAGATGGACAGGAATAGAAAAGGAGGGCAGAAATGCAATGAATATTTTTTATTATAATTTACTAGTTATATTAATACATTATGATCATATAGAAAATAGTTGAGAAATCAGGAATATATTTCTAAGAATTGGAACACATGGAAGCAATAAAAAATAAAGTTGGTATTAATCTCTAATTATATCAATTGCTGCTACTTATCTGAATACCAACTTTATTTTTTATTGCTTCCATGTGTTCCAATTCTCAGAAATATATTCCTATGTTCCATGTGTTTGAATTAAGCATAACTGAATTCGTGGGATAACCCCTATGAAACTTGTCTATTTCATAGCCTGCGTTCTCTAAGCACATAAACCAAGGAAAATATTACTTGCCCTCGTGCATGGTCACAAGCCTCGAAAAGTCATTTTGAGTGTCTAGTCTTTTTCCCTTTCGAAATTTACAAAAAAGGAAAAAATTGCAAAGTTGAGTTCTTAGGAGTTAGTTCTTTTTTCTTGCACATGCAGGAGCACTGAATTTGAACACCCTTGCATTCCATTGACAAAAAATGAAACATGCATGAGCATTGAGTTTTAGCACCATTGTTTGCCTTTTGCAGGGTGTTAACATATGTTGCAGCGCTAAATTTTTGCACCATTGCATCCTGAACTTTCACACAAGTGCATTTAATGTAAGGGATTAAAGCGTTTTAGGGCCTTTTAATTTGTTTTATTTTCATTTTATTTGTTCTCTTGTCCTCCTACATCCTCTGCGTGTTCATTGCTTTTGGTTGACTCATATTCCTTATTGTGATCACGTGAGTTTGGCAAGGATTTTTCACCTTCTTTTATGTTTAATCAGGTACATTTTCTTTTCCATTTTCCATTTTTGATTTATCACTTTGTGTGTATAGCTCATTTTGGGTTGAATCATAGTTTATGTTTTTCTATTTTATTTTACATTTATTTATGCATAGTTTAATGTCTTCTTTTCTTTTTCAGTTGATTTTCATATGGTTTTCTTTAGGCTTTTAAAACTCAATCCTTTTGTTCCTTGTACACCATGTGTTGTGACTATTAAAACTCTTTTTCCTATTTTTTTATGATGCCCTAGTGGTTTTAAAACCCAGTGTTACATCGAATCAACCAAGTGTCATGAAGCCAATGATCCACAGGTTTTGTTTATCGTATTACACAGGCTTTGAACCATGAAACCATCATGCCATTATAATATGCAATGGTGAGATTTTTTCCCATTGATTGCATTAAACACATATGTAACTTACTTGTGTAGGTTGGGGTTTAAACATAGACCAACACCCAGACCATTTTTTACCCAAGGATGTAAGTTAAGGATTTTTCCCCGCCTTGCATCATATCATTTAATCTCACATGCATAAGTATGGAAATTATTTTCCTATGCATAGTGAAAACCTACCATCTACATGTAATGGTGGAACATTTCACTGTGCATACATGTGGTATGTAAGACCTTTATGTAGTTCGGGGTTTAAACCCTGACCAACATAATGAACTACCTCAAAAATGTGTTAGAGCGATGAATTTTACTGCTTTTACATCAAGCCCTACCCATTGCTAAGTGTAAGCACAAGAAATTTTCCCACCTAGACACTTGGAGTTTTTACCTCATGCAGGCTCAAGAAAATTTCCCAACCTTGCATCAATCTGTTTTACCCAGATGTAGTGGTGTTGAAATTTTTTGCCACTACATCAAAATCCAAACATGCTAAGTGTGTGAGCATATTTTTTTAGCGCCTATGCACTTAACTCCAAAATCAAAATAGAACATGCAAAAGCACTAAATTTTAGTGTCATTACACTCAAATGCAAATTTTCATGTAGTATCTCAAAATTTTCCCACCAATGCATGTAACCCTAATTTTTCTCTAACATTGGAAAATCTAACCTTCTTGTTGTAGTTTCCTTTGTATGTTGTCCAGAGCTTTTACACTTGATTTCTTGAAAGGTTATTGAGATTTTCACTCTACAAAAAGCTACTCCATCAATGTCTGAGCCTTCTCCAATTAAAGCCAAAGCCATGAAGTACAAGTATCAAGGAGTTTTCTTGATAACCTTAGTTTCTTCCAACATTAATGAAATAAAGGATCTACAGAAATAGGGCATGTGGATATGTCCAAGTTTTTAGAGCACACTAAGAAGCAAAAATTGAGCAAGGGAATGTGATACATTATTGAGAGTAATATTCAGTTGGTGTCCTCCTTTCCATTTTCCGCACACAACCCTAAATTTGTACTTGCAATGGTTGCACACTATAACAAAGATGATAGAAGTGTTAGATATTCTGACGGGAATGTGGCTATAAGGCTTGATGCATAATTCTTTGATTTGATCTTTCAATGTCCTAGCATTGATGTATATGCAAATCTCATAATTGAAAAGGCACAAGAAAACTATGACAAGGATCAAGATCATTGCAAGAAGACAATAATCACAAGATCGTTGAAAAACCCAAGGAAAAACATTTTGAGATGGCCAAAGATTTTTCCTCAGAGTGACTTTGTTGAGGAAGTGAATGATCTGATTAATCTTCTCAGTAGGGTTAAGGGTTTTCTTACCTCCTCTACCTTTCAGGAATGGATGTATTTGTACATTCATGTTATCAAGAAGAGGAAGCATCAATTTTCTAGGGCCAACATATCAATGATGTTATTCATGAGCAACTTGTCAAGGTGCCTACTTCTTTGAAATTATATACGACCTCATATTTGGTATATGTTGTTGTATCAATGAGGAACTTTCCAGGTCTTACATCAAAGGGTGATAGAAGGCATATTCCAGTATACTAGTACTACCCCTCTAGTTGACCTTAAATAAGAGATTCGTCATTTTGAAAGGGTCAATGATGCCTTATTTTCCACCTATCTATGTATGTTTGACAAGGAACTAGAAAACAAAAGAGTTTCAGATGAAGCTTGGGAAGTAGTCAATAAATTTGGTTACCTATACTTTTAATTTCCTACATTCACTTACTTGAGAGTTAGTTATTTTGTGGGATACCTTCACATGCTTCCAAGATACCAAAGTGACAAGATCATCCTCATGGAGCTTTGCAGATAGATAATGGTTGTCCATAGTAAACAAATGGAATCTCGTAAGCCAGGTTTCAAATTTCCTCTCTTTATTGGTAGATACTCCATCCTCACATCCCCTAAAGTAAAGGTCGTGGAATAAAAAATGTAATGGGTCGAAGGCTCAACTTTGATTATAGGGGGATGAAAGATAGAATCAAAAAAGCTTACACCCATGTGCACAAGGTTGAAGATGTATGGGTTGATTGTAGAACATAAGAGGATATAAGGAAACTAGATTACTATCAGTTGAATTTGGAGCAAAATGAGAACCTTAATCTTGTAGATATTTCAAAGGATATGGAGGATGATGAAGACATCTTGGATCCAACATATGAGAGGAACAATGTTGCAAGAACTCCTCTACCTTCAATTTAATGGTCCAAGAAGGAACTCACATCAATCAGGGAAAGATTTCAACCTATCCTTGCTAATATAAATGTTTGGCTATGGGAAAAGGGTGTAACACCCCTCCATTTTGGCTCTTTGATCAGCAGTGTTTTTCTTTGTTATGTGGTTTTTATTTATGCTGTGACTTTGGTACTTGGTTACTATTTGATCGCTAACTGTAAAGCGATGCGAATGTTATATTTTGATGTGATGGTATTTTACTCTAATGTTATCTTTATGGTATGCTTTGAATTAGCCTAGCAGTTATTTGAATTAATGATGCTTTATGCTTTTGATTATATTATTGATGTTAGATTCGCCAGTTAGTAATATTGTATTGGTGAAGGGGATGGGATTGTACCACTCGCTTGTGAGCGCCCTACGATTATGAGATTTCCTTTTCACGGTGTGTTTTATTATATCATATATATATGCATGTTCGATGTACTCTTTGTTCGCAGGTTGACAGGTACAGGACATTGACTCCGCCTGATTTCACAAGTTTGAGCATGTCCATTGGCCAACGGTATTTGATTGGGAGATAGTAGCTAGGTTTTTCGTGCCAAGTCATCACCTTAGTCATAGTGTGTCGTCGGGTTTGAGTCGGGTTAAGTTGCTTATTGGTTGTGCATCCCTTCTTGTTTTCATTTAAATTGCAAGTTGAAAAAAAAAAGGTAAATAAATGGCTTTATGTATTTAAGTTTATTAAATTATTTGGTTACAATGTTATAAATGTTATTTGATTTATTCATTAATTTAATTTAATTAATAAAATGATCTAATATTGGATTAGATTTATTTTATTGATTAATTAAATTAATTATGTTGAAATAAATCAAGTTATTCATTTTGGAAATTGTAATTGTTAAATTCTTTTTGAATTGAAAATTTAAAAGGATAAGTGTTAAAGTTGTCTTAAAAGAAAATTTTAAAGTTAAATGCTTTTTGGAAATGTTTAAAAACGTTTAAATGCATTTGGAATAGAAATTTCTCTAAATTTGCAATAACTATGGTGGATAGGATATTTTAGGGTATTTGACCAAATTTGGGGAAAAAATAGGAAAGGCTTTTCATTCTTAAAATTTGGGTTGTGAGAAAAAGGAAGAAGAGTTCTTCATGATTTGTTGATGCATTTTGGACTTTGGGTGAGGATTTGGAAAAAGCTTTGGAAAATCTTCTTGCAAGAAGCTCAACTATCTTCTTCAAAACTTCACAGGTTCTTCTTGCTTATTGTTTGGAAAATTGCATTTTTCAATTTGAAAGCTTGCTTGGAAATCTTTTTGAAAACCCTGTTTAAATCTTGAAAATAATTTAGATTGTTGTTGAAAAACAAAGCTTGCAACAGAAATTTTCAATTTCAACAATAGACAAATGGAAAGAAAGCAAAATGAACTTGAAAACCTCTACTTTGGATTTGAAATAGTTCATATCAAATTGGATTTAAACCAAGAAATTATGTTGATAAATTAGTTTTATTGCAAAACTTTTGTTGTGAAGTTGCACAATTTGGATGTAAATGGAATTTTAGGTATATATTTATAATATGTTTGAATATATATATATATATATATATATATATATATATATATATATCAAGAATATATATATATATATATCAAGAATATATATATATATATATATATATATATATATATATATATCAAGCATATATTATAAATATATTTTTATCATTCTGGAAAATTTTATTTAAAAAAAAAAAAAATTACACAGGAAATTTTTGTGAAAAGAGGAGGTTTTATTTATTTTTATTGAAAATAAAATGTTTAAATAAAAAAATTTATGTGTAAGGGTTTGGAGAGGCCGTAGCCAGGGCTGCCATAGCTGCCCCATGGAGGGGCGCTGCCCAGGCAGTGCCGGCCTCCACAAGGGAGGCTAGGTGCAACCTGTGGTTATGTCCCCTCTCCCTATGGGGGCCCGTGGGGCCAGGGGTAAGTCGCATTTTAAAAAAAATAAAAATAAAAAAATTTCATTTTTTTCATTTATTATAATTATTTTATATTATATATATATTATAATTATTTTATATTATATATATATATATATATTATATATTATAATATTTATATATATATTATATATATAATATGTATATATATTATATATATATAATAAGTATATATATTATATATATAATATGTATATATAATATATATTTTAATTTAAATAAATATTTTATTTTATTATTTAAATATATATATTATATGTGTTAAATAATAAGGAATTAGTTTTAAATTAGTTGGAATATAAAAATGACATATTTTTTTTAGAGGCATATATTTAAATATATGAATTTTAAAATAATTATTCTTTTATCATAGATGGAAATTAAATGAATTTTAAATGATTGTACTTGAAAAGTTGATTTTGATTATTATGAGTAATCGGAGAAATAGGGAGATAAATTATTAGTTTAAATTCCTCAATATTGCAATTGTAATTTTAATTATTTTTTAGTATGTGCAAATAAGGTTAATTATTTAATTGATTTCATGCACTATGTCATTGCTTGGCTTGGATTTAGGAAATCCTAACATTAGTTTATTGGGATGCCTGAAATGTTTTCTAAGTGATGTTTTCGTTCATTCTCGATGTTGGGCAATTGAGTCATTTGTTTATGTAAGTCTTTCAGATGAGGCGTTTCAGTTATTTGTGTGGGTTGTCGTAAAATGTTAGCCAACCTCTGGATTGTCTTGGGTAGTGCGTATTGATGCATCCTGTTGTTTTACCCAGTTTTCACGAACGGGGATGGTTTGTGCCTCCTTTGGTTTAGGAGTGGGTTGTGTGGTTTGTGCCTCCTTTGGAAGGAGTGGATTATGTATTTTGTTTCCTCCAGTGTTTGGAGTGAGTTTCTTTTATTTGTTGTCTCCTTGGATTGGAGTGGTTGTCTTATCTAGTTTACCTATTGAATTGTGGTTTTGTACCGTGTGTGTGTTGTCGATAGGAGAGTGGCTCTATGTGGGAGTCTGACACACAGAGGGGCGCCAGGGTAACTCACTTAGGGTTTAAGTAAGTGATAACTTAAAAAAAAAAATGAAAAACTCTCAGACTAATTAAGATAATGAATGTCTCTCTCATGACTCATGCACTTATCAAGGCTTGAGATGAGACGAGAAGCACAGTTTGTATGAGGGTCCGGCAGGTGGTAGAGGCAAGCCAGGGTAACTCAAGATGGGGTTTCGGTAGCCTAGGAAGGTTCAACCAGGGTAACTCATAGCAAATGATGTGTGACACTCTCTCTATGTCAACCAAGAGTCAGTTTGTTGTATTGCGTAGATGATCTTTGTTCTCTGGAAGCATTGTAACCATTGTGTTAAGTGTTATTGTATTTGTATTTGTTTCAGTTCAGTTATGTATTAGCCTGTGTCTAGAGGTAGATGGTCTTGTATAGGAATTCCTTGTTACTATCTCCTAGCACGGGGAGTGAGCATTCGGGTATCACATGGTTGGGTGGAATGTGCACCTTAATCCATTGGGTCGTCTTCTTGTTCATGTGGACGAGATTTCCAGTTGGAGAGCTTGTGGGATTCATTTTCTTTTCATGCTTTATTCATTTCAGTTGAAACTTGTAATTTATTGCCCCTCATTTGTTATCGAGGTGGAATATGTAATTTATAGCCATGCTTATTGGATTTACCTCATTCGGGGAATGAGAGTTGTAATCTTATTGTAAATTTATTGTTATCTAAAATCAAGTGGCATCTCTTATCCTTTGATGTATTTTATCTTGTATGGAATGTATGCGTTCTTAATTCTTTAAGTAATTAAATGTTATGTTTTCATTTCATGTTTCTTGTTTGGGTCTTAAAATAATCTCAGTCTCGTAACCTTAGAGGTTGTTGCAATGGGAAGTGAACTTGCATGTTAATTGTACTTAATCAAAAAAAAAAATTAGTACGTCTGAGTAGTTAATTGCAACTTCCTCTAGGGTTGTGTGGCGGGGCGTTACAAAGGGAATACAGTTGAAACACTTTAACACTGGATCTAAGGAGGAAGAACCTAAGGGTCATGCATGTAAGAAAGATTAAATAAGGACAAAGAACAAGGGAGATGCGTCTAGCTCAAGTAGAACCCCCAAATCGAAAATCAAGTCCATTGTGAAAGGGGGAAAAAGTCAAACTATTGAAAGGCCATCCACTATAACAGAAGAAGTATCAGTTCAGGAGGAAGAACAAGAAGAAGAAGTTCAACATGAGGAAGCATAGGTGTCTCCTCATGAGAACATTCTAGAAGACACTCTTGTCACTTCTTCCCCCATTATTGATCCTGTATCTACTCCTACTCCTCCTCCTATTGTTGTTGAACAACCTTTGCCATCAGCCACCATTGTTTCATCTCCCACTATTTTTGCTACACCTTCTATTTCCATTCATTCCATTCCTTCATCTCCAACATCGAGATCTATTTTTGATAGCCCTAGGATTGAGTTTGAAAATGTTTTTGGTTCTTCTTCTAGTATTCCTAGTTTATCTTCTCCTTCCTTTGATTTAACTTCAATTTCAGAGTTCGATAAGTTTATAGCTGAGTCTGTGCAAAATGTAACAAGTGTGGAGACCCTTGAGGCAATTTTGACTAACACCCCACCACTTGTTACAACTACATTTGTAACTGTAGCTATCACTTCCCAAACCATGACTAAAAAACCTAAAGGGAGTTCTTCTCCTCTTCCACCTTGGTTACAAAGTCAGACACCTGAGAGAAATAAGCAAGCCGTCTCTCCATACGACTTTGATTTCAGTCAATTAGTGTATGTAAAGACGAAATCCACAAAGAAGCTGAAGACTCTTTCTCGTATGTTGGTAGACAAGGTGGGATATAAGTATGTAGAAGTTGCACAACCTCTATGAGGCCCCGCCCTTTTACCCAATAGTAGAAAATACCTTATTCGTATCATGGGTACGTTTATTAAGTGATAACTAAGATGATGTTATAGATATGCAATGAAAAGTATGTATTGGACAAAAAGAACAAAAATTGCCATTTTTGAATTGCATGATTGTGTACAATACAAATAACATCATGTGAAATTAAAAACAAAAAATTAGGATAAATCTTACCTTAATAAGATCTCACATTCATGGGACTTAAAATTGTGACCACTAGTGACTATCAATATCCTTCCTATAAGTATAATGAAGTCTGAAAACCTTCAATAATAAGTCATTAACCCTCCCTCATTTATAAGTAGCAATTATATTTATTGATGGCTCTTCAAATGAGAAGGAATATTTGAACAATGGTAGTTTCAACTATAAAAGGTGAAAATAGAGTGGAAATTTAATGTCAATGTCAATGTTGAGAGAAAATAATAAATTTCACATGGAAGGTTTTCACCAAATTCCACATGTTATGTTCTTGAGAGTTTAATAGGGGAAGATATCAAAGCATAATTTTCATAGTTGAGTAATTAAAGAAGTCTCTATTGACAAATTCTCATCTTCTTGTTTGCGAGTAGCATAACTAATTTATAGTATCATGAATCAACTTGAGCAAGCCTCATAAGCTACCTTTGAGTAGATTCTAGATATTAATATTAAGATCAATATTCTTGGTTTCAAATCTAAGATACAAGTTTATAATAGTCACATATGACATATTTGATTAGTTGTAGGCATATTATTTATTTATGAGAGGATTTAATATATAGTAATAAATAAAAGATTGATGCTACTTACAATTTTCACTTTCATTCTGTCTATGATTTTTATTTGTATCTTATTAACTATTATATAGCATTAGTCAATATATATAACAAATAAAAGAGTTTTAAAAATTATGCATGCTTTTGAAAAGTGGATCAACATTTGTGGATAACAAGTATTACTGTTATATAACACAACCTTGATAATCATTAAGTGTAGATAATTATATAATCTTTTAGCGATAGATTCAGTTTTAAAGCTTTCTAATTCAGCAGTTTGCATACTGCAAACAATGCTTTGATTTATTTGCTTTATTAGCTTTGGTTTTATTAGCCTATTTGCTGTTTTTTTTTTTTAACTCTTTTATATAGAGTTGTTTGTAGCAGAATTAACATACAGTCAGGATAATATTTTCAGAATTATTATTTTCTCAGTTTGCTGTTCAATTTTTCATAGATGGTCATGGAACTTGGTGTTACGCCTGCCAAATTAATTAGTGCGTCTGCCTTGTCTACATTTCCACATTTCGGATACATGCCTACCAGGGCAGTTTCAAGTTTCAAGTATAACATTTGACAGCAATTCCCATTCTTTCATGCTTGTACATACCCTATTTCGAAGCTACTATTTTGGCACAAAAACTATGGAATTCGGCTTTACACCTTCAAATTGCATTTTCCTGATAGTTTCCAAAGGCCTTTCTATAGAAGCAAACTCAGAAATGACAATGTAGAAATACAAATATTTTACCTTTTACCATTGTAAATTTATATTTTATTTATTTAATATTTTCATGTTTAATAATGTGTTATAAGGGTTGAATAACATTGACTTGGTTTCTATTCAAGTTTATAATGGAATGATATACTTATACACAATATTAATTATATATACGACTTTAGTATGATGGGTTTAATGGGAATATAACACACATTGAGACTTCATGGGTTTTATATAAAATCTACATGTGCCTTGTGTTCTTGTGCAATAAGATTGATGGCATTATTTATGTGTTATTGATTATAAGGATTTTATGTCAAGAGTCCAATAGTAAGTACCTCATTTAGTCTTATGGTGCGGTGTACTCCACTTATGCATTAGGGTTAATGTTTTTAGTTATAGGGTTAATGTACATCAAACTGTCGTGTCATGCCTAGTAAGCATCTTCATTCATGGCTGAGTGACATCAATTCTAGTGTGTCGCATGGTTATAATTGAATATGGCATATATGGTGTGCATTAGAGTTGGACATGACTTACGATATTATTGAGTTACATGGATTTTCAATGAAGCTTCCATAAAAGCTAGTGTGCATCAAACTCCTATAGTGTATTTGGTTTACTTGCTCACGTAACATTTTTAGTGACTTCTATGTTTTGGCATTATGACTGTATCGAGTTTTGTTTTGATTAGTAAATAGTATGGGTTTTGTTGGAAGGTTTTAATAACATACAACATTGAGTTGAATGGGGGTCGTTTTAATTACTCCTTTGGTGTGTGTAGTGTGTTTATCTACACATCATGGTTGAGTGGCATAAACTCTTGTGCATGAATATAAATGGTCTAATGATATGTGCCATTTAGTTAATGGAATGGGTTTGAAGGTCCTAATGATATACGTGCCATATAGTTCTATGATGATTGTTTGAAGGTTGAATCAAACACATATGATGGTGTTCATAATGAGTATGTTCGTGTATCGTGGTTCAATGATATTGGCTCTTATATACCATGATTGCATAGCTTTTGCATGAAATATGTGATTACATATATGTATTGAGTTGTATCAAGTTTGTTTGAAGGCTTTAATAGTATACATGTAATTGAGTTGCATGGGTTTTGTTTTAAGGTTGCATTAAACTCCAATGATGTGCCTAGTGAGCTTGTCCACGCATCACGATTGAATGACATTGAATTTTATGCATGATGAATATATTTATGTGAAGGGGCAAATGAATTATGTCATTGACTTGTGTGGCTTTTGTTGAATATTATAATGGCATATATGTTGCTAAGTTGTACATATTTTGTTGAAGATTCTAATGGCATATGTGATTACTAAGTTGTAGAAATTTTATTCTATGGGTTTGTTGATGGTTATATTAAACTTATATAATGGGTTATTAGAATTTGTTTTGATGATCTATTTTAAGTAAGATAATCATTTCCCCGTGTTTAATACATCTGTGTCTAGATTGTGTAAATTTAAGTATTGGCTAGTTTCTAACCTAACTAGTAGAATTACGGTTTTGAACCAAGTCAATATCATTAATCACTAGCAGTCCCCCTTTATATTTTTCCTTAGTTAGATTGTTGTCATTATCCATTAGTGTTGCTTGATATACTTATACCAATTAGACTATCTATTTGAATTAATATTTATTCATTGCAATTGTTAATGATGATATTATAATTGATGGACTATCGTGTTAGGTAGCTTTAAGACTCAACTTTATTAATTGCATATATTATGATAGTACAATTTATTATCTACATATGTGTTCTAAAGATGTTGATTTGATATGTTTAAGGGAATATTAGTGAATAGGGGTTAAGACTTGTAGTAAAGGATGTCTTAGTTCAAGTTGTCAACCAAATGATATGTCGATAATAATAAGGAAAAATAGATTAGTGTCTTGATTATAATTATAAATGGTTCTAACATATAATTCAAATGTTGACATTATATTGTCGATTCTCATTTTGAATGACCCTTGAAATATTTCATGCTTTTATAATCAAATTAGTAATTTATAATTTAATATCATTGGATGGATAAGTTTTAAGTATTAGTTTAATGAGTAGTATTTGACTAGTGACAAGGATTTGATATCTATTGGAAGTTTACTTGTATTAACGGTTTGTTTGTTAACCAAAGAATGACATGAAACCATTATTTTCTCTCATGGTTGATAGCTATATAAATATAAGTATATGTATTATCATGATCTATCTATCAACAAGAGGATATAGTTATGCCTTGTAACTTTTCTTGTGCAAGTATGAGTATATATTTAAGTAGGCTATATTTTTGCAAGCATATCCTTACCTAGGTCTTCAATACCCAACTTCACCTAAGTGGGTGGTAGCCAACTGTGAAACTGTCTGGGATAATGGACCCTAGAAAGGGTTACATACCCACTCCTCTAGTATGTGTTTTGTATGGGACGTGTGATGCGTTTGAGTAAAGAATTGAGTTTAGCATACTTAAGTGTTATTATTTTATTGTTGATCAATAAAATGAGTTGGGAGAACTCAAATTGTCGAACTATGGTGCCTCTACGAAATATATACATAAGCAAGGCCATCAAGCGATGAGCCCCCGAGGCATTAGGTCGGGCCCCTAGGACTGTTCTTCTGAGTCTTGCATGTGACTTATCATTTTCTCTCAATATTGTAAACTACCATTTATTTATATAGCTTGTCTTAGTAATCATGTGCTAACTACCTTTGATCTTATGTGTGTGCCAAGCCATGTAGACCTTGCAGGTATAGGTATTGGGAGCAAGGAATTTTTTACATCATGGAATGTAAGAGGTATGTTAAGCCGACCCAAAGTAAGTAGAATCTATTGCTAAAAATAGTAAATCATTTCTATCTTTGTTTCAAATTAGTGTGATCATTGACTGTAGTTGTAAGTAGTAAATTGTGTTGTTATTGTCTTTTAAGTAAACCAAATTTTCTTTTGCAAAAATTAGTAAATTCGATCGTCTAAGGGATCATCCCCCCGACTGGGGGTCCGAGGGTAGTGCGCCCTAGCGGGGGCTTGGGGACAATGCCCCCAAAACCTAAATTTTATTATTCTAAATCTGGACCATTCATCATTATGTCTTAGATTTGACAACTGATATTTTATTAGCTTGACTTTCCCTAGAAGGCAACCCTATTTTATGAGGGCATTGTATTACGGTTGTGTGTTGTGATGTATTATGAGAGTCTGATAGTGGTTGTGTTGCCTCTGGATCTCTGGTTGGTGATACTCCTATGAGAAGCTTGCTCTGCAAGTATATTGTAATGTTTGTGATTTTTGAATAATATATTGTGCGACTTTTGGAGTGTGGGGTTTTTCTCCTGAAAGGGTTTTCCCCATGTAAATAAATGTGTTTTGGTATGCATGATATTTGTGTTTATTTTTATTTACATTTTTGTGACTGTTAAACATCTACAAATGTTTTGCATTATTCTCCTCTCAAGATTAGTGTAGGAATTTGTTTCATTACCTTAGCTTCCTTACAATTAAATGTATAACCCCCTTTATACATTCATCTGAGAACCATCCATATGTTAGAAATCTACAATATGTTGTTTAGTGCAAGTTTTATTATATGTGCATATCCTTGAATAGGAACACCCTCTTGAGTCAAGTATGGAGCTCAAAGTGCACAAGGTTGATTATAACCTTGTTCATTGGCCTTTCTTGTCCCTGATGTGATGATAGTGCAAGACCTTTGTATTAACCTCTTGATCCCATGGTTTAGGCATTGTTATTTTCCTTAGGATTGGGGGTTGCAAGAAAAACAACCAACAAGATGATTGCAAAAGACACACAGGAAATTTGCAATAAAAAAGGAACATAAAAAAATACAAAGATTTAAAATGTCTCTTTTATTCCTCCAATGCAAAAGTCATGAGTTCACAGACTCAAAATGTTTGTACAACAAATTGTGTTTGAGAAATAAAAAACTGATCCCTTCTTCCCCCTGGGAATTGAATGAATGATCCCTCCCCATTTTCCAGTTTTACAATAAATAATATTCCCCAGGAAAACCTCCTTTCGGTTTTATGTAACTGTTTCTTGAAATTATCTATTCATTCTTTTGTTTTCTGACAGTGACCTTTTGAATCCCCTTTTCCCTTCTTTAGATTTTAAAATAAATAATGGAAGGAGTCTTTTAAATTTTCCCCATAACCGGCCTCCTTTTCTTGGTCATTTTATAAGTTTTACAAAATTAATTAGAAAGGAAACTTTGTGCACATTATATTTAAAATATTATAAAGATAAACTTTATAATAGAACAATATGCCTCAACTCAAAAATGGTAGGTGAAAGGGGATGTCCTCAGTATGAAATGTTCAAAGTTTCTCTTCATATTCCAATTTCAATAATTGAAGCAAATGATGATGGTTTGTTTAAGAGACTTATTTGTTTCTAACAAGTTTGAAAGTATAGGAAGAAACTGAGCATCAAAAAGTTGTGTTTATATGCATTTCCATAGCCAAACAAGGGATCATACTATTTTCATCAAATGGAGACATACTTTATCCAAAGATTGCTTGTCTATATGAGCTTGATATTGCCTGCATGGATCTGTCCAAATTCACAAACTACTCACTTGTTTCTAATAATCCAGTATTGGTTTGGCATATTGAAGGTTCTTAGCATAACTTGTGTGATGTACAACATCGAAACAATCACAACATATGATTCTCCATGACATGCTAAATCATCAAGCCAATGTCCTTATTTATGAGCCATGTGGGGAATTTCCCACAGGGTTATGACACCTACAATAAATATTGAAGACAATTGAAACTTGGCTTGAACATATGCCTGGGTAAAAGGTCATTTCACGATCAAAGTATCCCATCACATTACACACCTTCCTGCAACTTTTCAACATGACAAGCATCTTTCTGAGGTTCTAAGGACAATTATTTTAAAGATATAATTTATTATAGATATAAGAGTTCTCACTGGAATTTGACTTTAGCCTAAGCCATAGTGGAGTTTATCCTTCTCTAGAAATCCCTCTTTCACAACTGTTGGATAGGTGGCATGTTTCATTTCAAAGCAAATCCCCCACTCATTACATTGTCAAATTCCTTTGCATTAAAATCCATTATACTCTTTTTATGACGCGCCATTTATCTATCACATGGTATCTGCTCTCCCCAAGAACTCGTGCACTTGTGGGGATGAGGCCCCCCGTTTGTGACCTCACTAGTTCATAGCTCTGAGTCAAAAGAGTTTACCCCTCTTAATTAAAAAAAATGTTGTACTCATATAGATAATTTTAATGACAAAACTAGCCACAAAAATTCCAGTGAAAATCCAAAATGTTGGAATAGCCTGATCTCTATTAAATTGTGAGTATATATCCCCAATTGATTTTGACATCCTTAAAACCACCTTCCTAATTAAAGAGTCACGACTTTGCTCATAGTTTAACAGTCTGAAGATGTTTATGTTGACTTCTTCCATTTCATGTTTTCTCGAGATAGCCATAGTCACTTCTTTTGACACGAAAATTTACATGGCACACAAGGTCAACCCATTTATATACCAACTACATTGACTATGTCTGGCTCAAGATTCAAATCTAAAGGAACTCCTTCACATTGGCTACTAATTTTATTACAATGTGAAGAGTATCTTATTGCAAAATGTTGTCCAACAATCTCACGTATTACCATTATACCTCTAGTCTTTCATAGTTAATGGTCACAAATTCTACGTATATGCTTTCACCCAAACATTGTATTGGCCTTTTTAGTGGTTGTGGGAATCACTTCAAACACCGCCCACATTATTATAACTAAGAAAAAATTTCCATATTTATTAGGAGGTATAACTAAGAAAAATATTGTCAGGGCTTATTATGTGAAGAGTATCTTATTGCAAAATGTTGTCCAACAATCTCACGTATTACCATTATACCTCTATTCTTTCATAGTTAATGGTCACAAACTCTACGTATATGCTTTCACCCAAACATTGTATTGGCCTTTTTAGTGGTTGTGGGAATCACTTCAAACACTGCCCACATTATTATAACTAAGAAAAATATTGTCAGGCCTTATTTTGGCTTTTCTTCCATAAAATGAATGATATGTCAGGACATTGAATGGTTATCAAAACCAATGTAAGTACCAATAATTTTTTTGTCTTATTCTTATTTTTGCCTTTATGTGTTTGAAGATGATGTATCGGTCTTTAATAATGGTTTCTAACAACATGGTGGGTGTCAACAGTTTAAGAACCTTCCAAATTCCATGTCCAAATTTTCCATATTTATTTTGGCTTAATAATTGGTGTCGATATTTTAGGTGATTATGACAACTTTGTCAAACTCTAACAACAATTTTTAGCTTTATGGAATTTTAGGCTTTGAGACAAAATGACCCTTTGAGCTTGAAGATGAAAAATTCCATATCTTCCAACTAAAAGCTCCGATTTCCATGAAATTTGGATAGAATGATGTATGGATCTCCTCTAGAACAAAATCCATAAATCATTTCTACTCCAAATGCTTGAAACCCATAATTTGACATTATTTGCAACTTGCAGATTAGAAACTTAAAAATTTAAAATCCCTCAAACGATAAGATATTATGGAGTGAAAATTGGCCAGATAAGATAAAATATAGTTGATAATAATCCTACAAAAGGATTTGATACCATCTATTACATATTTTTTAGAATTAATTATTTTTGTGATTTGGCAAGTTAGAGTGTATGGAGGTGCACAAGAAGTTTAAAATTGGTCAGATTAAAAACATGGCCAACATCGACATAAATGACCTACATGCTTCTAGTGGCCTAGAATCTATTTGCCTCAAAATCTA
The DNA here is from genome assembly GCA_007258455.2 of Sequoia sempervirens. Lineage (NCBI taxonomy): Eukaryota > Viridiplantae > Streptophyta > Pinopsida > Cupressales > Cupressaceae > Sequoia > Sequoia sempervirens. Next base: position 25,148 of record VDFB02325614.1, read on the forward strand.
AACTTCCAATGGAGAACCTATTGTATCTTCTCATTGGTCAAGCCCTTGGATTTGAGTCAATGGTTTTGATAGAGTTGGAAGATATTCCAAGCAATGTTGATGTAAGTGTTGATGCAATGCTGTGTGATGATGCTCTTATTGATGATGTGAGTAGTTAACAAGGGGTCATCATTTTACACTTGTCAATGCCCAAATTTGAATGTGTCTTGCTTAAGTCAACAAATAACTACTAGTAGGAAGGGGATTAGGCTTGGTTTGAGGATTAAATTTAAATTTAAGAGTATGGGTGTCAATAGCATGGATATAAACTAAGTTCATTTATGGACCAATGGATTTATACCTAAATAGAGGTGTAGATAAACCATAGAACAAGCTTGGATCGGACTCTTGGGATTTGTGACGTTAGGTTCAAATTATTTTGTAACATTTTATGTAGAAACATGTCACTTGTACTTACATTTGTCACAAGCAAGTCAAGGCTAATCAAAAAATATAAAGAAAAAAGTGTAAGGTATGTACCTTTTACGCTTACAAATGTTGATGGAGCTTTTGTGGTGATTCTTTGTTGGCTCCCCTAAATTGCATACAAATTTGAATACTTCTCTTTCAAATAAAAAAGTAATAGATAGTAGGGAAAATATGCTTCAACCCACAATTAAATTGATTTTATAATTTTGAGGATTAAGATCTCCACTATAGATTTGAATTAGGTTCAAATATTCCAACCTAGAAATGCACAAAATAATAAGTAAAATAAATCTAAGTCAAACCCTTAAGAAGTGTTAAGTCAAAATTAATCATGTGATTCATATTATTTGTCAAATTTTACATAGAAATACATGACTTTATGCTAACAAGTCAAAATAAATCTTTAATTTTTTTAAATAATTAAAAAATAAAATACTAATACAAAATGATTAGCAACATAAAGGTTAAACTATAAGTTTAATCTATAGATAGATAGATAGATAGATAAGAAAAAGATGGACATTTCTAACAATATTACTTATAATAATACTTTTTTCAATTTAAATATTTTATTCTATTTAAAAATAATTAAAATGGTATAACAATTGTATATAAGAATACAAGATTATAAACTAGCATTTCTTCAAAATAATCTATATAAAATACACCGAGAAATATCTTCTAAGGTGTCTATTTAATTTACTGTATTATTGTATTATTAATATTTTATTTTTATTGTTATATGACATTATTATTATATTATATTTTTATTAATTTTTATTTTATTGTTATGTTATTATTATAATATTATATTATAAGTATTGTTACTTTATTATATTATAATTATTGTTACATTATTAAATTGTAATTATTATTACATTATTATTATACTGTAACTCTTGTTACCATAATTGAACACACTGAGAATATTATTATAAGGCGTTTATTATTTTCCATTACCAAACTAAAACAAGAGACTAATTAAAAACTAAATTTACACAAACTACCTCCTCATAATAGGAGAAAAATTGGCTAAATCCAAGGCCAAATGTCATTCCATTTACTCTTATTGTAGGTTTTGTTTGGAGAAGAATAATTTTTCCAATTGTAATAATCGCCCTTTGGTTGCTACCATTTTTTAAAATCAATTCCAAACAAATAACAAACATAATCATGAACACCATCCATGTAGCTTAGAATTGCTAACTAAAAAACATCTTTATTTACCATGGCAGCATCATCTACACGTCGCCACATATTTCATACACATGGGAGTGGTAAGCTCCCAAGATTAAGGTCATTCCTAGACCCAAACCTAAGCCTCTAGGGTTCACACTTGATGACCCTGCCTACGTATTCCTTCATAGGAGATCAAAAGCTTCATATTTTGCCCACCAATGTTAGAGGGAGTTCATTCACTCCTCTTGTATGAGATTTTTTATCTCTTTTTACACCATGACTATTTATAAAACTTAGTCCAATTGAATATAACAATAGCAATTCACTATTAAGTGTTGGTTTTATACCAAACATTACCAACCAATAGTGTGCAAACATACACAAATACACAAGAGTCATATCATTCCATAATTCCCCAATTCCCATATGATGGAGCTAGTGACTATTGTACATTTTAAAAGACCTTCAACCCTTAAAACTGTGTAAATAGGGCTACTACAGAAAATGAATGAAATCTCCCTCCAAATTCAAAATTAGACTCTCAAACTTGATAGAAAAGAAACGTAATTCATATATCTACACAACACAATAATTTTTAGAGCATCTATAGCCTATACGGGTATGTACAGTGGTTGAAAAGTTTAGAAAACACAGTAAATTGCAAAATTAAGCGTTGTATTTTCAAAGGGAATCACAATAAAAAAATTCTCAATCCATCTTCGAGCCTTGAAGAGGCTTTAAATACATTTTCCCTCCAAACTCTAACTGACAAACACCTATAACTACCTTTCAAATTCTATGACCTTTCATATTCCCTAAAAGTTTCATTTTTTTGACAATTTTGCTTATGACAACATTTACATCTTTTTGCAACTTTTTGCAACTTGACACCTAAGACTCAAAACCACCCAATTACATTGTAAATGGTCCTTTTAGACCTTATTTAGAGTAAATAAACTCAAAGCACCCCTTACTACCCTAGACTCAACTACTGATCAACTTATTACATCTTCAAAAGATCAAATTTGCACTTAAGGGTTTAGGTGCTCCTGCACCATACAACCCCATTGAAAAGAACTCATGCCACATGAGTTATGTCTGGTACCAATTTCTCCAAGCTTCACACATATTCCTCTAGACTGCAAACACTTCCCATTGGTCCATACACTGTGATCTTCCAATCTTCCCTGCATCCTCAACTTTGTCTACTTTTGAACTTATCTCCATTTTTGCCATCAAACCTATTAATGGTCTTCTACTATTCCCTTGCTCAAAACCTAATTGCATTCCTTTATCTACACCTGCAAACAAACAATTGTTGGAAATTCCTTGAACTATCTTCAATCCACCCTTAACTTATTGTCCACTTTGTCCTCTCTTTACTGTCTTCAGTCCTATTGTCTCATTAACATCTTGTACCGCTGTACTATCAAATTTATCACCCATTGTACCTACATATTCCATATGCTTTGCAACTTTACTTCCTACCAAAGGACACACAATGGTCCCCACCATGACATTTGTATTCCAATCCACTATCAACTCCTTCTTTACTACTATATCAACCTTCACATCTACTGTCAGAGCTTTCTCAGACTTTGGACTGACTGAAATATCCATCTTTTTTTCTGCTCTTGCAACCTTTACAAGTTATTTCTTTCCACACATGATTACCTTGGCCTTTACCCTTGTCATCTTCCACCAAAGGATTCAAAACAAATTTACATCCATCCTTCTCTATAGTGTATGTGTTCTCTCTCCCATCATACAATGCACACCTATCATACTACCAAGGCCTGCCTAGAGTAAATGACAACAATCCATAGGCAAGATATCACAAACTACCTTATCTTGATAACCTCCAATCTGGAATTCAACAACTTCTTGTCCATTTACTAAAAGAGATTTCCCATCACTCAACCAAGACACCTTATAAGGTAACTTATGAGGAACTTTTTGCAAATTCAATTTGTTAACCATCTCACTTGACATCATATTTTTAGTAGAGCTTGAATCAATAATAATTTTACATACCTTATTTTTGCACTTACATGTGGTCTTGAAAAGATTCTTTCTTTGCAATGGTTCCATCTCCTTTGCTGCCTTAAGAATGGTCTTCCTCATCATCAACATTTCACCTATTTGAGGAGCAACATATAAACTTGCAAAATTTGTACTCTCACACTCCTCTTCTTGTACTATTTGTGCTCTCCTTTCAATCCTATTTTCTCCACTCGATGAACTACCAAAAATTTTCAAGACATTTCCAAGAAGTATGACCATATTCATTACAATTATAACATCTCCCTACAAAAACATTTAAATTTCTACCACCACTAAATCTACCTCTACCTCTAAATCCTCCTCTTATATCAACACCTTGCTCCTTACCTTTACTTGCTTCTTCTTGTTCCTCAAATGGTTGCTTTGATGTAGGGATTGATCCTCTCCCTCTTGTACTAGTACCTCTTCCTCTAACATATTTCTCTTGCCTTCTTTTGATCTTTTCCTCCACCTTGATAGCTAATTGAAAACATTCCTCAATAGTCTTTGGGTTAGCAACAAACAATTCATCTTGAATATTGAATCTAAGGCCACCTAAATATCTAGCCACCTTTTCAATTTCATCCTCATCCCTTCTTGACCATATACTCAATTTATAGAATTCATCAGTATAGGACTTGACATCTAGATCTTTTTGCTTCAATCCTTGCAATATTTTATACAATTGAACTTCATAATCTTTTGGAAGAAACTTACCTTTCAGTTTTTGTACCATCTTGTCCCAGGAAACTATTCTTGACTTGTCTTGTTTTCTCCTTTCTGGTAGTCCCACCATAGAAGAGCATGACCTTTGAGTTTAGTCTTTGCCACCTTCACCTTTTGTTCATCTAAAATTTCTTCACTCTCAAGGTGATTGTCCATAGTAGAAATCCAATCAAGCAACTCTTCTTCATTTATATTTCCACCATACATAGGAAGATCAACCTTTACCTTCATTGAATCACCTTTAATTGCCTTGAGCAGTTTTGCCATCCTCTGGTCTTCAGGGTCTAGCTCCTCATCAACATCTTCATATTCATCATCTTCCTCCTCTAATTCACTTTCCTCATTCTCATCTCTTCTTTTCTTTGTCTCCAAGGCAACAAGCCTTCCCAACATAGTATTGTGTGATTCCAGAAGCTTAGCATGCTTCTCCTTCAGTTCCTGCAACTCTCTAGCAGCACCAACACCCTTCAAAGGTATCTTCACAAGCTTGTCTATTCACTTTCCAATCACCTTTTCTTCAAACCTGCAAAATTCAACCACAAGAGACCTTGTCCCTGAGCTCTGATACCACCTGATGCAAGCAAGGTAGTGATGACTCACTATCAAACTCAAATTGATCAGTCTCAAACAAAGAAACTGCCCTTGAACACAAAACTCTCAACTTTCCCTAAACACACAACAAGAGGCTTGTAGCCCTCAAAATCTAACTTTGCACAATATATTTTAGAGAAGGTCGTGAAAAGGCCTGAAAAACATCAATTTAGACTTCTGATAGAACCCAACACAACATTCCAAAAGATCACAAGAGGTTTCTTTGACACCAAATTGAAAACCAATAAACTGCCCTTATTTTAGGCTACTCAATTAGCCCTATTTTCCAAAGGAAGCATCTTCAAATCACTTTTTTTTCACCAAAAATCACTTGAAATTCACTAATTGTGATGCAAAACAACAAAATCCACGATCAATTCTCAGGTTCAAGACTTCTAAACTATTGATCCACCAAACCCTCAATTTCCATACAAATAACCTAGGGTTTATTCAATCTCACAACACCTGGGCTTTTCTGACTCAAGAAATGTTTCCAAAACTTCAAAATCACTCTACACAAACTCATCTACACTCACTTGGATAGTTCCAACAACAATTCATCAAAACCCTTCACTAACTCACCATTTTTACATGGAAAAAGGCATTATTTGGCCCTAGGGCATCACCCAATTCATACAATCTTGAATCCTCTGCCTACATGCCCATGAGAACATCTAAACTACAGTTTTTAGGACCCATTCCATGAGATACAGTAAATAAAGAAAGTGGAATGGGTCAATTTGACATTTTAAAAGACCTTCAACTCTTAAAACTGTGTAAACAGGGTTGCTACAGAAAATGAATGAAATCTCCCTCCAAATTCAGAATTAGACTCTCAAACTTGATGGAAAAGAAAGGTAATTCATATATCTACACAAAACAATAATTTTTAGATCATCTACAACCTATATAGGTCTGTATAATGGTTGAAAGTTCATAAAACACAGTAAATTGCAGAATTAAGCGTTGTATTTTCAATGGGAATCACAATACAAACTTTATCAATCCATCTTCGAGCCTTGAAGAGGCTTTAAATACATTTTCCCTCCAAACTCTAACTGACAAACACCTATAACTGCCTTTAAAATTTGATGACCTTTCATATTCCCTAAAAGTTGCATTTTTTGACAATTTTGCTTATGACAACATTTACATCTTTTTGCAACTTTTGCCAACTTGACACCTAAGACTCAAAACCACCCAATTACATTGAAAATGGTCCTTTTAGACATTATTTAGAGTAAATAAACTCAAATCACCCCTTACTACCCTAGACTCAACTACTGACCAACTTATTACATCTTCAAAAGATCAAATTTGCACTTAAGGGTTTAGGTGCTCCTGCACCACAAATAGAAAAGGAATGTCGGTGCATTGCACACTACACCATGGGTCCCATCCTTTTCTCTGATCTTCTGCACCATTGGACAACTAGGAGAGGATTTGGTGCATCTCATACTACACTGGGCTTCACCCTCAACTCAATATGGTCAAATATGCCATTTCCACATCAAGATATGCCAAAACTATACTATAAGGTTGGTCAAACTATTATCTACCTATTCGTCATTAGAAACTCTCTTCCATGCAATCAATTAGATGGACAAGCAACCAAGGGTGGCCATCTTTGGCATAGAATGCTCCTTGACTATTGTCCATCTCGAGCAGAATACTGCCCCTAGACACCTGACAATCTCGAGAATATTAGTATTGTTCCTTGATAATATTTCTTGCTTTAGCTACACTCCAATCATTTAGTGCTCCCCTCTTAGCCTATCTACATATCTCAAGTCATCAATTTAGGTCTTTTATATGTCACTTTCTTTAAAATTTTGGGTTATTTCCTAATCTATATGCTTTTCAACATATTATCATTGCCTCCCAAGGGTTTCATTTTCCTTAATTTGATAAGTTTGGAATAAAGTTACATATTATCATTGTTGACCTCTACTACTTCTCCAAACTATGCCCTATCCTTTTTGTCCATACTCTCTTTCAAAACCTCATATTTTGTCTAAAACTGCAAACACACTCCAATGTAGGGGTCATAAGAGTTTTTAAGGCAATGTGGGTGCCTATTTTTTCACACCATTAGTAGTACTTGGTCATTCGTGGGCATGGGTGTCATGCCCTACAACCATCCTTTCCATGTCTGCCCCATTCACCTCATTAATTTTGTGGTCCCCTTTGATTGAGTTGCTCAAGATGTCGATACTTGTGTCCAAATTTGTCTCCCCGTGCCTTTGACTAATAGGTTTTAATTTATTTATTTGTTTTATCATCCCTATAATAGCCACATGAAAGGGTCTTCTTTTACAGGGATGTGACATCCTCCCCCCTTGGGAATAAGCCAACTTGGCTTACAAGGAAGTTGCATTTATTGGTTTCTTTCTTTAGCTATACTCCAATCATTTAGTGTTTCCCTCTTAGCCTATCTAGATATCTCAAGTCACCAATTTAAGTCTTTTATATGTCACTTTCTATAAAATTTTGGGTTATTACCCAATCTATATGCTTTTGAACATATTATCATTGCCTCCCAAGGGTTTCATTTTCCTTAATTTGATAAGTTTGTAATAAATTTGTATAATATTTCCAATTATTGTACTAGCTCATTCCCAACTTGTGACTATTTCGTCAAGTATTAAGGTAGTTGCAAATTTCCCATTGAGGGTACTATTGCTCCTTCTTTAACACATACTAACCCATTAAAACATGCACCCTTAGTTATTTGTAGTTTATGTTCCCATCAATTCTTTTTCCTAGCATAATAAGGATTTTAATACCTTCAAATATGCAATGAAAATTTCCACATAACAAGGGGTAAAAGTTAAATCCAACAAGTGGGTTAGGAGAAAAATAAATCATCAAATTACATAGCTTTCTATTGTGCACTCAAATTTTTCTTTTAAAATTTATATATCCAACTTCTATTTTTTCGTGCATTTATGTTTTCTTCATTAGGACTATCCATACATATCATGATCTTAAAAGTCCTTTTAAAAATTTCAAGGCAACAACTCTCATACCAAGAAACCAACTTAGTTTGGTCGATTAGTAGTGCATAGTATAATGTATCTTATCCAAAGTCAAGTGAGCTTAATGGGTCCAGTGTTTGATCTTGGTTGCTCTGATACCCATGTAACAACAGCCCTTTGGTTGCTACCAATTTTTTTAAAATCAATTCCAAACAAATACCAAAATTAATCATGAACATCATCCATGTAGCTTAGAATTTCTAACTTCAAAACATCTTAATTTACCATGGCGGCATCATCTACACGTTACCACATATTTCATACACATGGGAGTGGTAAGCTCCCAAGGTTAAGGTCATTCCTAGACCAAAACCTTAGCCTTGAGGGTTCACACCTGATGACCTTACATATGTATTGCTTCATAGGAAATCATAGGCATCATAGTTTTCCCACCAATGTTAGAGGGAGTTCATTCTCTCCTCTTGTATGAGATCTTTGATCTCTTTTTACACTATGACTATTTATAAAACTTAGTCTAACTGAATATAACAATAGAAATTCACCATCAATTGTTGGTTTTATACACAACATTACCAATCAGTAGTGTGCAAACATACACAAATACTCAAGGGTCATATCATTTTATAATTCCCCAATTCCCATGGGAGTGACTTAAACATACATCACATATACACAATGTGCCTATCTCATACACATCACATTTACATTGTGATTGGTTCTAGCATATGTCACATATACATAGCAACTAGCTACAACATACGTCATAAATACCCAATGACTAGCTTCAGTATATGTCACTTATACATAGTGACTAGCTCCATCATATGTCACATATACACAATGACTAGCTCTAGCATATGTCACTTATACACGAGGTGACTAATTAATATGCACATCACAAGTACATTAATGATAGTTTCATATGTACATCACATCACAACCATCACTAGCTCTTGTGTACATCACAAGTACATTAGTGATGGGATCATATGTACATCATAAGTACAATAGTTACTGGTTCATACATGTCATATATACCACAGTGATTGTCAAACACATTTACCTTGGCTATCACCTACTTGCCCTTAATGCATCTCAGATAGAAATGGAAGGTCAATGCATTGCACACTACACCATGGGTCCCATCCTTTTCTCCGGTCTTAGTGACCATCAGGCAACTAGGAGAAGATTTGGTTTATCTCATACTACATCATGGTCCACCCTCAACTCAATATGGTCAAGTATACCATTTCCACATCATGATATGCCAAAACTATACTATAAGGTTGGAAAAATTGTTATCTACCTATTCTTCATTAGAAACTCTATTCCATGCAATCCATCGGAAGGATAAGAAACCAAGGGTGGTCATCTCTAACATGGAATTCCCCTTGACTATTGTCCATCTTGAGCATAATATTTCCCCTGGACACCTGTCAATCTCCAACATATTAGTATTGTTCCTTGACTACTGTCCATATTGAGCATAGTACTACCCCTAGACACTTGTCAATCTAGAGCATAATATTATTTCTCCTTGACTATTTTCCATCTTGAGCATAGTACTTCCCCTAGACACCTATCAATCTCGAGCATAATAGTACTGCTCCTTGACTACTTTCCATCTTGATCATAGTATTGCCCCTAGACACCTGCCAATCTCAAGCATAATAGTACTGCTATTTGATAATTTTCCATCTCAAGCATAGTATTTCCCCTAGCCACCTGTCAATGTCGAGCATAATAGGATTTCTCCTTAACTCATGCTTAGTACTATAACTAGAAGATAGGTTCTTATCGTAGAATAAGTAGATCACAATCAATTGGATTAGAAGCCTATACATAGTCATTTAAGTACGACGTTAATATTCACAATACATAATAGACATCACTTAGTACCAACACGAGAGGAGCTCGACTCATCTGGTAACCACTACCAAGTAGTCCAATTCATTCATTTCCTTCAACTTATTATTTAGACACATTAGGTATTGAATACAAGTTATCAAGTTTTCTTTCATAATCATCCAATACCCATTCAGCCTCATCCAAATCCTACTAAAATGAGAAGGTAAAACCAATTAGGAATAACCCCAACATCTAGGAGTTATCCCCCCATCTAGGAGGTCATACAAGCATCCTTCACCCAAGGATTTCCTACATACCCACTTCCAAATGGATCAAATTCACACGTAGTTCTCCTCACAAGTTCTCTCAAGGACCTACATACAGGTTCCCATAACCCTTACAATTATATATCAAGGACATAGTGCCACATCTAGTACCTTGACAACATTACCACATATTTTTCAACATAGGGTTTATACATTTTAAGATTCTCTTACACAACAGGTTAAGAATTAGTTAAGTTTTGATAAGAATATGGCTATCCATGATATACCTCTTCAAGCATGGGGATTCCAACAAACCTAGGTATTGGTTACCATGCAATCTAGACTCGATCTAAGAATAGGTCATCAGTAAAGAGTGTACATCCTTTGATAGGGGTAAAATATCGTTACAATGTATCTATAAAGCAAAAGCCTCAGTAAGGCTCCCAATGAGATTCCACTGTAATATGGTTCACTGATATTATATAATATATGACATCCTCCTGAATGTAATACAACATACATCAAAGAAAACCACATAAGGGGGATGTAAACTTTTGAGGACCTACAATAGAAAATAGATTAAGGATCCCTGATGTAGGGTGCCAGAAGCCCAATAATTTTTTTTTTGGTTTATTAAATACTTTTGGGGTGAGAGTCATTTGGGGAAATATTTAATATCTTTTTTGTATTCCACCCATAGTAATCAAGAAAATCAAAATCCTAATAAATATTAGGGAAGCTTTATTTTGGGTAGTTGAGTAGTTGGGTATTTTCTAGGAAGTTATGAAATTTTTGTAACTAAAGTTTTCTATAACTGAAGCTATTCTTGTAGCCTCATACATAATGCACCGCCAAAGAGAGAATGTGTGGGTTTTTTTTGAATTAAGAAGTCTCCAAATGTTGTCTGGATGGAGAGTCCAATAAATTTATATTTCTTGATTTAGTTTTTGAGAATTATAGTTTTGAGAATCTATAAATTTTATTGGGAGTATATTGTGTACCAGGTGTTGAATAAAATGACGAGAAATAGAATTAAACAATTGTCTCTTAAAAATTGAAGGATTAGAACACAAATTATGCAATTGGTCGTAATTGTTGAATTGGTGTTGAAATTGCTAACGAAAATTGATAATTTTTTGTGAAGTGAGTAAAATTGCAGATTGCTCTGCATCATTTTTGGTATCAGATCCAGAAGATTGTTGGGCTAATGGTACTGATGATTTGAACATTTGTGAGTTACAGTGTTGGATGGGAAGATTGGACATATTATTGGTGAGGTAAAATATTTGATGCTTTGCTGAATTTTATTTGGTCTGAAGAAAATTGTTGCAAGCTATTTGAAGGCATTGAGAAGAAGCAAGGTGAAAGAGACTTGCTTGAAAAAGGAGAAACAACACATTGAGAATGGAAGTGTTGATGAGAATAGTCCATGGAGACTTGAAGAGTAAGAAGTTGTCAAGCGAGCAACAAGAGATGAGAAGAGAGAGAAGTGAGATGAAGAAGAAAGATGAGAAGGTAAAACAAATAAATATTTAGCAAGAGATAATAGAGTTGAGGCGAGCTTTGGAACAAACGAAAAAAATGAAGAAAGAATACAGAGTATAGTAATAAGTGTGTGGAGTTGGAACATCACCATTAACAAAATTGTCAAGTGGCTGATAAAGGAAATTGTGGAAAGAAGAAAGAGGCAGCAATTGAGAAGAAAGATAAAAAAAATTAATCAAGATGATGGATGAGCCAAAGCTATCCAAGGAAGAGGAAAAGGATGAAGAAAATGAGTCCATTGAGACTCAAAAGTTTATTTCTAACAATATTTGTGAGTATGTGTTTACAGGTGCAACAGATGAAGCGGTTGAAGGAATGAACTAGCAAAATGATATATTGATTGAGGAAATACAAATGATTGAGAAAGAAGCAAGCAAAAGGATTCAAAAGAAGAGGATAATAAAAGATATTTTGTAGAAAACTATAAAGAAGCAATGGAAGCATGGTGGGAAGCAAATCAAATTTGTGAATCTTGTAATCGAACTAAGCGCAGGCGAAAGAAATCATTTTTTAAATTTGATTTATGATTGAAAATTGCAAAAGAAATATTTGAGCTAGAGCATCAAATTTCTCCACCTAGAGAGTATGATGCAGGGCATCAAAAGCCCAACAATATTTTTTTTTTGGTTTATTAAATACTTTTGGGGTGAAATTCATTTGGGGAAATATTTAAAATCTTTATTGTATTCCACCCATAGTAATCAAGAAAATCAAAATCCCGATAAAGATTAGGGAAGCTTTATTTTGGGTAGTTGAGTAGTCGGGTAGTTTCTGGGAAGTTATGGAATTTTTGTAACTGAAGTTTTTTGTAATTGAAGCTATTCTTGTAGCCTCATACATAAGGCATTTACAGAGAGAGAATGTGTGGGTTTTTTTTTAATTAAGAAGAAGGCTCCAAATGTTGTCCGGATGGAGAGTCCCATAAATTTATATTTCTTGATTTAGTTTTTGAGAATTACAGTTTTGAGAATCTATAAATTTTATTGGGAGTATAGTGTGTATCGAGTGCTGAATAAACTAATGAGAAGTAGAATTAAACAATTGCCTCTTAAAAATTGAAGGATTAGAACACAAATTATGCAATTGGTTGTAGTTGTTGAATTGGTGTTGAAATTGCTAACGAAAATTGATAATTTTTTGTGAAGTGAGTAAAATTGTAGATTGCTCTGCATCAATCCTTGAACTTATTGAATAGTCTTCGAGATTTAGTACCTAATATTGGTATTATTCTTAGTTCAATATCTTAGATACTTCATTGGATACCCCTACTCCTCATCCCATACCCCTTTTCTTAAATATTTCATTGGATACCACCTCATATTTTTTTTAACATTTTTGATTGATTATATGCCTATGCTTGTGTTTGTTTGTTTCCTATAACCTAGTGTTCCATACATCACACCATTAGACTCACCCTCATCCTTCTTATTATAGCATGCCTTGATAATGTGTCCTTTGGATCACTATACTATTTTTAGCTTTTTTGCTCTTGTGTGTTAATTCATATTACTTATAGTATTGTTTCTCAATCTCTCAAACCATCATGGTTGTCCTCATCCTCAATATGATTGTGTACCTTGACATTTTTTCCCTTAGATCACTATGCTATTTACAAATTCTATATTTTTGTGGCACTCCATATGCACATGATACACCATCATCATGATCTAAATTATATCATTGTGCATAATGTCATTGTTGCAACAAATAATAGGTTTCTCTTTGCACGTGAAGTTAATTTGACAATATTTACCCTTTATCCCTTTAATTTTTATATCCTTTTATTTGCACCAAATCATGTGTCATTTTAGCTGCATTACATCCATGTGAGATATCATTGTCATTCATGTACACCCATGCAATCTAGAATCCTCTCATCCAATCATCCAAGAAACATCGATCAATATGTCCAATCCTCACCCATCATCAATTATATATCCATGGCATGTACATCATCCTACTATGATTTCTCTCAAGAATTATTTTAACCATCATGACACGTCTACTTATCATCCTTTGTCTTTTCAAGAGATATCATGGGTTCCATTTTACCAAATAACTTTCTTGAAGGGTAATCTTTTTTATCATCATCCTTAAGAAAGTAGGGAAACCTACCATGGAAGTTCCATCCCATCCTACCTTTTATTCTTCTTTAAAATAATTCCACTTAGTCATGACATTGTATCAAAAAGAGGCAAAACGTAGACATCAAATATTTCCTAGTACACTCTTGTCCCAAATATATTAAATAATCAAATCCCCTTCATCTAATGTCCCCCACCTAATTAAATAATAATATTATTTAATTATTCCCTTCTCCATCTCACATAATATAATAACTTTACTAATATTTACACTTATTTTCTACCTCACACATGGCTAAAATAATTAAATAATATTATTATTTAATTATGGCTATAGTTTATTTTGTTGGAGTAATCAGGACATCACTTGATAATTAATTAATTACTAATTAGTTATTAAGTCCCTTATTACTTTATTCACTTAACCTAAACTTAGGAATACTTTTTTAATATTAGATTGGGCTAATTAGAGGTCTAGTTGTCTCATTGTATGAGATTAAGACACTTGTGACAATCTAATGCAATCCTCATCTAGGGTTTTATTTTTTATGCTTTTATGAGCATTCATCAAGTACATTGTAATATTTCATTCAAAATTTATTCAGATTAATTCATGCAATTATTAGTTGCTTTTCTGGATCAATCTCTCTCAAGGTTGTATAGCATAATCATTGCTTTGATTTCTCATATGTGTGATAGGCATTTTGGTTGCAGAGGATCACTGGAAGTTGTGGGGGTTCAAAAATCAACTCAAACATGGTATTAGAGCTATACAGTTGTACCACGGATCTGCACAATCCTATGCAATAATTCGTAGGTACAAGATTTATAAAAAAAATTTAAAAATATATTTTACCAAAAAATCAAAGCAAAAAAAAAAAAATCAAAAATAACAAAGCAACTCGTGGTTGCGATTTGAGGTACATAGTAAACAAGGGCAAGTCAAATAAGTCCTATCAGTGACACTTTTCACGTTGTTCGATGACCCCTTATCACCCCTGTTGACCCCCACTTCATTCATTGGAGTGATTTCGAACCGCTGGCCAAGATAGCAAAATATTTCGCGAATTTCTCGATGACAACAAATATTTCCAACCATTGATCAACAAAGAATCCAATGATGCATTGAATACAGGGAATATTCCCTCCACCAAAGCATATTCTAGTATGGCATAGAATCTTAGAAAGGAATATTTTGAGCATCCACCACTTTCTTGATGACCTAAAAATTTTATTAATAGACTGGTTTTTTTGCGAGCAAGTATTATTGGTATATTTGATGATGTTAGCATGACATCACACTTACTTTATTGTAGAGATGCCCACTCAACCCCCCTCCTAGGCCCCATTTTCCCTAAAGAAGCATTTTTTTTTGGCATAACTTGGGCATATGATGTCAAAATTGGGCAAACAAGATATCATCGAAAAACTGGTTCTAAGCACTTTCTAGTGCTGTAGGTTTTATCATTAGATTTTGCTACTAGTTCCTATTATTCTCAATCAAAGTTAGATCTTTATTTTGTGGTTACGAGCTCATAAATTTTCACCAAATTCTCCAATTTTTGTGATTCTAGTGGCATTGGAAAGATATTTCAAAGCTCTTTAGATCCATACATGCAAATTTTCTAGAATCTACCTTGAGTACATTTTATTCAATTTTTTGATTTTACATTCTACTTAATTACTTGAAAATATTCACACCCAAAAAGGATCTATTTGAATTGGATGAAATCACTTGATCTACTTTATTAGTATTGAGGTTATTAGTCTCAGATTTTTTTATTTGAGAAAGTAGCATGGGGTTTTTGTTCATCCTAATAAAGGATAATTATGAGTCTTGGTAAAATAACATCCTAACACATCTCAAGTGGCCTAATCTTTTGCCTTATTTGTAAGGACTCATACCTACATCAAACACACCAGGGAATTTATCAACATGGGATATCATTAGAGATCATATTGTAGGGGTTATATATTCTATCATTAATCATGACACTATGTGTGATGTATCAGACATTGATTGTCCCCACACATTTTGGACTAGACTTTGGGAGATCCATGGAGACCATAATATCTCTCCATACCTAGAGGATACTACTACAAATTATCTCATTTCTCTTGTAGATGCAATTTCCATACCCTTTGATGATGATACTTTAGAAGAGCTTGAGTATATCACAAGTATTGCATGTTCCAATGGTCCAAAGACTTTTCTTCATGTTCCCACTCTTCAAATAGAGATTGCGTCATCATCTTCTATTGTTCCTAATCAATTTGACATTGCCACATATTTGGGCCCTATTAATTTAGTGCAACAAGACATACATCTTCCAAACATAGCTACTTGGGATTTGTATCTTGCAAGAAAATCATCCTTGATTGTAGAGTCTTAGACATATTTGGAGGATTATTTTGAGGAAATTAATCTCCTCTTTGTTGTCAACCAAATCATAATTTTTATCCCACCATCATCTTCATCGTCTTTGGAGCTCGTTATACATCGATCTTCATAGGTTTTTGAATTGAAATCATCTATTTCTAACATGTGGACACTTGAACAATTTTTAGAGGCACACATCATTTCAATTTGGATTCTTGATTCACCCATCCTTTTGGATTAGCTTCTCCAATCACCAATGGATCTATTTCTTTTGAAGGGGAGAAATTTTTTTTACAGGTAGTGGATTGTGTTCTATCTTAAAGCATTCATCATTCGAACATGATCTATTTCTTCATGGGGGGATTCTTATCCTCATTATCTCTCTCTTACTGGGGGGACATCTCTTGTACTTTTGTGACAGAAGTAGTCCTTTGGGAGTCACATTGAGTCCTCCCTCTATCCTACTTTCACTAGTGTAGCCATTTCATTTTTTTGTCTTTTGGAGAATTTTTTTTCCCATATGGTTTTTCCTTTTCTCTAGTTATGAGAGTTTCATTTGTTCGTACATAGGTACCTCATTAGGACTTGTATCTGAGACCCGTCCATGCATCCATCATTGCATTATTCATCAAGGTTTTCAACTTCTCCCTAAGTTGATCTTAAGGGGGGAGTTGGGAGTAATTAGGACATCACTTGATAATTAATTAATCATTAATTAATTATTAAGTCCCTTATTACACTATTCACTTAAGCTAAACTTAGGAGTGTTTTTTTATTATTAGATTAGGCTAATTATAGGTCTAGTTGTCTCATTGCATGAGCTTAAGACACTTGTCACAATCTAATGCAATCCTCATCTAGGGTTTGTTTTTTTATTCTTTTATAAGCAATCATTGTACATTGTAATCTTTCATTCAAAATTTATTTAGATTAATTCATGCCCATATCAGTTGCTTTTTTGGATCAATCTCTCTCAAGGTTATATAGCATATTCATTGCTTTGAAATTTCTCGTGTGTGATAGGAATTTTGGTTGCAAAGGATTGTTGGGAGTTGTAGGGGTTCAACAATCAACTCCAACATCTTTACCAACTTCTAATAATAAAGGGTTTCCTAAGTACACTTGTCCCCCACATCCCCTATTGTTGGAAAAAAATACTATTACTGGTAATTACATCCTATCCTTTCACGTTCCAACCACCTCAATCATGACCCTTCATTCTCCCTTTAATCCTAGGGAAGTCCTCTTGTTCATCCTCCACTATTTCTCTTCATGTCACATCTCCATTATCCATTGCCTCTCCCAAAAACCTATAAATTAGGGCACACTCCCATCTATATCATCTATTCATCTTTGCTAATTGTATGTTGTCAAAATAGGTACCTTTTGTGCAATCCATATTCCAACCATCATTGGAGAAAATCAAACTTACAATGGAGTTCATGGGAAACTTTTTTTAAAGTATGAATTGTATAATTGAGGGAAAGTGTATCATGTTTAGATTATTGTCTTATCATTATTGATCATAGTAGATTCTTGATCAAATTCTCTGATGAGCAAGTGAAGGTGATCAATGGCATTATGTATATCATGGGTTTGGCTTGAAACTTATTAACAATTAGAAAAATTAATTATGCATGTGTATAGATTATTTTCTCTAATAGAGGACTAAAATGGTGTGAGGATCTATGGTACTCATTAAGACTTTTTGTTTGGTCACTCTATTTTAGCAAGGATGTATGTATTATTCAATATAATAGTTATTATATTCTTGTACTGAATGAATATATAAATTCTACACCTTCACCACCAACCAACAAAAAATAGAAGTGTTGTATTTAATTTTAATGGTCATGTTTTCCAAATACCCAAGTGAACTCTTACTTAAGAAGGCCCCACCACCCCACACCATGTACCTCATCTTCATTAATGAAGGCCCACATGACTATAGATTTATGGATCATTGACTTCAAATGGATGGGAGGCCCCCATTATCCCTATCACCATGATGGATGCATTCTCTCTATCTCTCTCTCTCTTTATATATATATATATATGGCTAAGATCATTCGCTCATGCCAACCCCCTACCCCACCTCACCCCAATAAATATTAGTTATAGTGGTAGCTCCTTGTTCCCTTCATGATAGGAAAGTCTATATAGCCCTAGGTCAACCCCACAAGGTAGACAACATACATATAATCACCCTTGTGACCTCCTAGAGGATTTATTATAGATGTCAATGAAAGGGCCTATAAATATCCATGGACTTAGCCCCCTCGAGATAACTCCCCATGTATTTCCATTTATACCTATATTTTATTGATGCAAGGGCCTATCCATAGGAGCAAAAGAAAAAAAATCAGTTTAAGGAGTTTAAGGCTCTTTTAAGAAATTAGAAGATTAGTGTTTTAAGGATTGACAATTGTGGTGAGATTTTTTATAGTTTTTGATATATTATATAAGGATCATGAATTTGATAGACATGAGAAAAATCATTATATATCTTAGAAAAATGGAGTAGTAGAAAGAATGAATAAGTTGTAGATGGAGAGAGCTAGATA
>VDFB02325615.1:0-65355 GCA_007258455.2 Sequoia sempervirens
TTTCTTTTTCTTTAGCTAGA
Organism: Sequoia sempervirens; assembly: GCA_007258455.2. Classification (NCBI taxonomy): domain Eukaryota; kingdom Viridiplantae; phylum Streptophyta; class Pinopsida; order Cupressales; family Cupressaceae; genus Sequoia; species Sequoia sempervirens. The sequence continues at coordinate 21 of VDFB02325615.1, forward strand.
GGTTAGAAATCAGAGGTTCTATTATGAAATGTTTGAATCACTTTTGATCTCTCTTGAACCCGGTTCTTGGTTTCTCTCTCTGCTCCTAGTTTTTTCTCAAAGCTTGGAGGTAAGTGTCTCGGTTCCCAGTAATCTTTCCAAGGCTCGATACTAGAAGTTGACAATCCCCATGATCATAAATGACCATGTATCTTAAAGTTATTTGCCTCATAAAAATTAAAGTGACACAGGAGTGCCACGTAAACTTTTCGCGCCATCTTTTCCTCTAGTAGTGAGCCCACGCAGAAACTTAGGTGTTCATAATTTGAACCCTAATTCACCATGATTACACCTTTATTCAAGAAATTAGTGCATTGTAATAGGTAATTAATGAAGGTGGTGAAATACTCATGTACTTGGCATCACCTCGAGCATGCAGTTGCTTTTATAACACTCTACTTCGCATCATACTACAAATTTGCAAAGGACATTGAATGAATGAGACTAATACTATGGCGCACAAGGATAGGTAAATTTTGAGAAACTAAGAACATAGCTACCAAGGGTTTCAAGGTTGCATTCTAAAAATATTGTCATCATCAGGAAAACCAGGTATCTCTTGAATAACATAATTTCTATTAATCATTTTCACACATGAAAGTCTCAAGAAGATGGTATTTCCCTTTTAAAAATTGAAATGTCGATTATTTTGATTTGAATTAACCGAAAGGTGAATTGAAAATTTTATGAATCATTAAAAAATAAATGGTTAAATTTAACCCTAACTCGCACACATGGAACATATTTGAAAATTCATAATACATTGACAAAAATGAGTACCTCTGAAGCAAAAGCAGAAGATGAATTCAAATAATGTACTTCACAAGCTATACCAATCAGTGGGATAGCCAACAATACTCATATGGGAGGTCTTCTAATGTCAGATTCCTCACACGGGCACAACAAGAAAATGCTTCTCAATGTACAAGGAATGTTATAACAAGTGGGTTTCTTTCAGGAGGAGGGTTTCTGCCAACAATGGATGCCCTTGAATTGGTTATGGAATGTTTAAACCACTACAACCCAGACAAAAGAGTCATTGAGAAGGAGGGAAGAACTTATGCAGATCTCTCTAAGAAAGGAATTAAATATACATTTGGGCTCCCTACATTTACTCAAATGTACCATATTGATATGAAAGTGATAGCTAAGACCTACCTGAGTGCTGAAGAACACAACAAAGAAATTATAAACACATAGTGGTGTCAGGAGAAGATTATAAAGTAGACAAAGACAATTCTAATGTTCATGTTCAACCCAGATGTTCAAGATATCATAACTATGCTAAGCAGGATAGTTGGATTGTCAGATGCCAGTAAATTTGAATCATGGATGTTTGTAATTATAGCCAAATTGATAGAAGGCCATGTGCCAATGCATTGGGGAAGATTTATTAGCGAAGATTGCATGATTAGATAAAGGAATTTCCAAAGTCTAGATGTTTTTATATGTCGTCATATGTGATTTATTCATATACCTTAAGGGAAAATAAGCAAGGATTGAAAAGGATTAGTATTCTGGGCAAAGAAGTAGGAAACAGTTTGATATATACTCGTTTAACCCATATTACTATCCATGGATACAAGGATCATTACCAGAGATTTAATGATGTTTTTTCCATGAAGCTGGTCAAAATAATGGAAGGCGACAAAGCCAAAAGATTTTCTTTGGAAGCACAAAGTGTTATTAGACCGATTGGAGGCTGGTACATTCAGTTTCCCACTTTCACCTACATTAGGGTGGAAGGGTTTGAAGGACATCCTTTCATGCTACCCAGGTACCCTATAGGTAAAATGGTGTTACTAGAATTGGTAAGATAGCTAAGTCATCCTAATATCTTTATAGTACAGCTCATAAAAAGGCTTCTTTCAGATTTCCTATATTAGAATAGGGAACTATAAATGCAGTGCTATTAGAGCAACCAGTTTGTGTGAAGAGGAGTTGAAAATGTATAATTTGGAGAAATTTTCACTCTGAAGAAAGTATTATGACCTAGAAGGGAATATTTCCAAGAATATAGCTGGTTGTCATGCTCATGTTCAACATCTAGAAGACTATAATAGTAAATTCTGATGATGAGCACAAAGTAAGAAAAAAAATATATGAAAGATTGTCATTAGAATCTACGTGAATTCTTAAGATTCATGATGTTCTGGATTAGATGGAGGAAGATGATGGTGAATTATTGAATAAGGATTACAATGAAAACAGAGTCTATGATGAACCTGATAGAACTCCAAAAAGTCTGGCAAAATTTCAAGTAAATCATGATCTGCATCATGATTGCCAAGCTTTGTGTCCAAGAATGGGGTTAAGGTTTTGATCTATGAGCCCTCTTTGATAATGACCTATCTTAAAACCCTTTGGAATTTTAATTTTTCCTTGACCCATTCAGTCGGTCACCGGTCACTTGAGTTATCTCTTGTGCCTTTGAGCTGCGTCTATTTATCAACCCTTTTGGTTAGGGAAAAAGGTCACCCATGCATTGTCCCACTTCAAACACCTATAAAGTCTGGAAAAATATTTCACCACCAAAAGACTTATCCCTAAGTCACTTTCTTGAGGGGTTGAATGTCATCCTAATCTGTGGCCCCCTTTTAAAAAATATTTTTGCACGTGTGAGAAATGCATCTAAGTCATGCAGCCAACCATCACTGAAGATTTTCCAACAGATGGGTATCTTTTAGCCACAAACAACCCGGTCAAGGTTTCTTTGCATCACTCATCGTCAAAGCTCTTCCAACCATCAGTTCAACTTCAGTGATGAGTGATGGGTCAGGTGGTGTGTTGTATCACCCATTGCTGAAGTGTTTCTCTTGCCTTTTCCAGTTTTTGTGATAAGTGATGGGAGGAGGGATTGAACGGTATGGTAGCCACGTGTCGGGTTCATGTTCCCTCACTGTTATTTCCCATCACCGAAGGTGTTCCTAACTTCAAATCCACTTCTGCAACAAGAGGTGGTCTGGGTTGTTTAGAGACATCGCTAGAATTTTTTCATTGCCAAAATGCTCAGAGTGGTCTAGTCAACTTTAGCAACCAGCGATAGAGTTTTGTTCGAGAATATTCCCTTTGAATTTGAGTTTTGGCTTGTCGCTAAAGATGGAAGGAAACATTAAGGAGCTTCTATGATAGTGTGCAAGTTGAGGATGATAGTGCCTAGATATGGATGGGTACGTGGCAGTTTTAAAAGCACCTCATCAATGTTTCCAAGTATGGACAGGAAAGCAAGTGGCGATCCTTAATGGGCCTCGTTGATCGAGTTTTAAATCTTGAATGATTGATAGCCAGGAATCAACATCAAGCAATTGATTTTTTGTTCGCTCCAGCGAGCCAGGGTGGCCATTAAATGCAACTCACCTCTAATTCCTCTATTTAGTGAGGATTTCCTGTAGTTTGTTCCATCATCTGCAATTATCAAGATGCTAAAATAATTTTCATAGGTACTAAAGGAGTGACATATGAGTATTAAGTAATTCATCACAGAGGTGGTGGTATGATATCCCTAGGACTGTAATTGTGCATGCATGCATTATATTTGTCCATTCTAAGTTCCTAGGTTAGTATTATTTTTGTAGCTCAATTGCACTCTGAGTTCTCTTGTGTGGGGTTTGTTGGATTTCCATTTCTACGAGTGAATATTTTCTAGGGGTTTGGGTTGGTGTTTTTTTCTGCAAGATAGGTTGTTGGTCAGTATTTTATTCCTAGTAAAATGGGTGAACCAAGTACTCCAGTCACACCAGTTAGAAGGTCTAGGAGGTTGAGTATGCAGGAACCTCTGGTGTATGTGCCTATTGCTAAACCTGGTGCAACAAAAATTCCAACTATTCCAAAAGGAAAGAGGAGTGTTCGAAAGAGGGTTGAGAAAGTTAATATCTAGAGTATTTACAATATGAGAAATAGGACTATTTTAGAAGAATTAGTCAAGTTTAGAGGAAAAATGCTTGTTAATCCTCTGAAGGAATTGGAGAATGAAAGTGGTGGTTCTAAGGTTTGTCTGGGGAAGCATGATGCTCCCATAGAATTTTTTGATAGCTCTTCAAGTGATGGAGGAACGGGCCCTGATTGTGGTCCTTGTCCCATTTCCCTGGTGCCCTATGGTGATTCTGATGAGGAGGTGATTGTAGCTACTCCAATTTCTATTAAGAAACTAGGCTGGTGTGTCTACTCAGTCACTATCAAAGTTGGGTAACACCCACTTTTCCCCGTGATGTGGCGTTTGGTTTTTTGGACTCATGTGCTGACTCAACTCTTTTGCAGCTAGTTCATTGGTCCGTGCTACGGGTACTGATGGAAACTTCCCCAGTTTCGACATAAACGTGCTACTTGTGATGATGATGCTTTTTTGGGAGGGTTGGCTTGCTTCGTTTTGACCATTCTTGTGGCACCTATTTTGTCCTTTTTTTCCTAGGTGAGGAATGATTAAATATAATGGCCCTGGAGGTGACCATAATGACAGTGGAATTAACTCTAAAATATTTATGAAATGTAATTGCATTTGAGTTGGATGCTTGTTGCTCCCTAGTGCTATAAAAGGTATTTCATTGCTCATTGCAAAGGGTTTTAAAAATTTTGAGTCCAGTATACGGTCTGGGTAGAATCTAAGTACAGGAAGGATAGACTATAAAAACTAATGAATAAAATAGTGGGTTTGTCTTGGGTTTAAGTCTTTTATGTAATAGTCTTAATTAGTATTACATGAATTACTTATATCAAAACAAATCTTATCTTTGAGACACTTACTCTCCTTTTGTAAATTTCTACAAATTATAAATGAAAGTATCAAGGGTATTACTATTTTTTGTTCAATTGTTTAATTGAATGTGTGTCCTCATTTTTGCTTTAACTCAAAGGGTTAATTAAATGCTCAAAGAAGGTCATAGATTTGTGAAAATTTGTAAAGGATATGATAAGGAGTTATGTTTTAGATACAGTGAGTTTTCATATTGCAAGGTATTATGAGAATAGTCCATCATTATCAGAGTTAAAGAATTTTTTCTATTACTAGTTATTATGTATTTGACTTTGTTGCCCAATCAATGAAACACTGGTATTTTTGTTAGGAAATTTTTCAATTGAATGGATTAATAACTTACCCGACCATGGATTTGAAATAAGAACACATTTCATTTAAAATATTTCAATTATAAAGCATGTGTTTGAAATACCTCCTTGTTCCTGGTAAATAAATGATTATTTACTTAAAGATCAGCCAAATATTTAGTGGATTGTGTTTATCTGCAAATTATAGGAACCAGTTTGTTCATAAGAGTGTTTTCCATCAAATAAGATCAAAATGAACACCATAAGGAACACCTCCTAGGTCCCACAAAGCCTGAAGTGGAGTAAATTCCTTAGAACCCTTTACTCATTATGTTGGCCATTCATCTTAAGGATTCTTAACTATGGGGGTTGGCTACTCTTTAGAGAATTCTAAGGGTGTACTGGAAAAAACACCAATAGAACCTATTCCAGATCCGGATTATGAAAGTAACGAAATAACATTAGTTGAGGAAATATTTGCACCAATTCTACTATAGACTCAACATTGGATAAATGATTTTTGTAAAGCTTTAAGAAAGAAAGGAATAAATCCCACATACTCACAAGATACAAGAAAGAAACAAAGAGAAGAAAATGAGTCTGAGTATGGGGAACTTGCTAAGAAAAAGAGAAAAGTTGGTAAAGAAACTACTGGTATACATATTGAAGAAAGAACCCCTGAGGATCCAAGCCAAGGAGTTTCATTAAAACCAACATGGTAAGCATAAAGATACCAAATCAGGAAAAGTTCAATCAAAAGTAAAACAAAAGTGGCATCTTCTTCAACAACAAAACCAAAGATTAGGCCTACAACTGATGAAGAGGCAGGGATAAAAGAAAATACTGGTACACAGAAAAGGTCTACATCTCAAAGAGTTGCAACATTATTCACTTCTCCCCCTTCAGTTAATATGGCTACTATAAAATAGGCACTAGGAAAAACTCCTATTGTTTTAGATGAAGTATCTGAGATAGATGAAGCTAAGATTAAAGAACAAATGGATAAGTGGGGTTCCATGTGGGAAAAATTAAAAGAAAAGAATTCTAGAGATAAACCCATGGTATAGCCAATGGTGGAAGAGATTCTAGGTAGAGGGTCAATTCCTATAAATCTTGAAGAAGAAGAATTCATAAAAGGAACACTTGCTTCAAAAGCGGGGAACCCCAATGTTCTTGAAATGGAAGTAGGTGAGATTGCAGGATAGGTTCCTACTAATGATATTATTATTGAAGATACCTTTGATTCCCAGCCTTCACTAGGGAATGATCAAAATGATCATGAGCAACTGCAAGGTCTCTGAAAAATAAAAGGAGGACCAAGTTAAAATTGAAAATGAAGAACCTTCACAAATTTCAGGTGATAAGGTCAAAGATGAAGAAAATCCTAATGTGATGGGATATGAAGAAGGTAATTTCCTAGGAATTGATGTTGAACACCTGGTTGGATAGGAAAATACAACTCTTGGAATTGAAGAGACGGTGTTGAATCTTGATAATCTAAAATATATGCCAAAGAATATTGAAGATGTTCCTATTTTGGAGGACGTAATAGATAAAGTTGAAGATGTAATAGAAGAAGTTCCTAAGCATACTGAAAATCAGGGACAAAGAAGTGTTACAGAGGTAGAACACAAGGAAGATGCACCTAATTGGTTAATCAAAGAATTAACTTCCCCATTGAAAGTAGAGTTGGTACCTCTGGATCTTAAAAGTTTTATGCAAGAAGTGGATACTCCCAAGCCTAGGTGAAGAGCTAAAATGAAACATGTCATATAGAAGAATGCAGATGGAGATAGAACAATCCATATAGCTACCTCAGTAGCAGATAAAAATAGACATGAGATAATGCCTAAAGAGTATTAGATAACAAGTATCAATGTTGGACACTCATCCTGGATGAAAGAATTAGAAGAAATGAAAATGAATTTAGAAACAACTATTGCCAGGGTACAAAAGAGTAAACAGAAGAAACGAGAGTTGAAAGAATGGGTTGACAATCTAGAGAATTTTGAAAAATTATTAACCCAATCTGGTCAAGCACAAACTGGATTTCCTCAAAATCTAGTACTTATGTTACAAGATGGTGCAGGAGCACCTTGACAAAACCATGCCTCCATTTGGAGATTCTTGAAAATTGATCAAATTTGGTGTCTTTACCTTGTAATAAGGTTATGTTGGTCATTTTTTCTCATAAATAGGTCATTAGGAGTGTTAAAGGTTCAAGTTTTGTGTTCATTTTGCAAAATGTGAAAATTTGTCCAAAAAGATGTAAAAACTTGCAAAATTGCATAAAGCAACATTAGGAAGGTGAAAGGTCAAGTGGATCTAAACGATGGGAAGTAGTTAGAAATTATTGGAATGTGATAATTCATGTGTAATTCCTTTAAATAGGCCTTGTAAACACTTTTGTAACTCGTGGGTGGTTGTGAATAAGATTTTGATCAATGAAAGTTACTATTTCTTGCATTATTTCATAGAAAATCATTGTGTTCTGACTATGTACGGCCCTATATAGGCAAGAAATGGTATCTAATTATTTGTAAGAGGTAGTAGAATCAATCACCTTCCTTTTGTGATTTTTTTCATGCAATTTGGTTTATATTTGTGCAAGATATTGTGAAATTATTGTAAATTGTCAAAACCCTCTGTTAGGGTAACAGTGACTAAAGAAATTTATGTTTCTTTCAATTTCAACCGATGGAATCTCATGGAAATTTTTGAGAAGAGAGTTTATTATGGCCTTTAACATTTACCAAAGTTGTATATTTTTTGACTAAGGTCTTGGCCTGATTCTTGGATTCCCTAGGACTGGTAAAAGTGTAAAAGACTGGTAAAGGCTATGTACAACGAGGTTTTATGAGTTTTTCTCATGGATTTTGAGTCCTTCAGGAGTTATATTGGTTTAAAAAGATTGTTTGAATGTATGGGAGTTATTTTTTATATTTGGTTTGGTGTTTTGTCAAGTTGGAGGCCATTGTTTATGAACTGGCCTATTCTGGCAGAGCATTAGAACAATCCAATTTTTTTGTTTTGATGATATAAATGGTGTTTTCCTTTGGGTGCAGTGATTTTATAGGTTGTGTTGGTGTATTATAAACCCCCTCTTGAAATGGTTTGATGAATTGGAGCCCATTCTTGTTACCATTCTATGATGGCAGTCATATAATAGTCATGTTTTGGAGTGGACAATAAAGGTTAAGAATAGTTGTTTGATAAAATGTTTTGAATAATGTTTGGGAAATGGTCTAACCTTGTTGTGTAGGAAATTTTACATTTGTTGAGGTGTTAAGAAGATGGAATGTGCTTGGTAATGTATATTTGATAGTTTATATGGTCTTAAAGGGGCCTAATGGTTGTTTTGAACAGCCTACTTGGGAAAGTTCATACATTTATATTGTTTGTGTTGGGAATAGATTTTTATTCCATCATTTTGATGTTTTCTAAAGGTGTTTTGTGAACCAAAAAATGGTTTTGAGGTGTGTTCTCAATTTTTATGATTTGATTCAAGTGATCAATAAAGGGAAAAGTGAACTTGAAGATTTGAGATTATTTGAATGGGAAGATTTTGTAATTGTTTGTTTTTGGATAAATGGAGGTTACTAAGGAGTTTGAAGGTCTTGGGAACTTTAGTTGGGTTAGAGTTGTGAGAATTCAATTTTTTCCATTGTTTTATGAATAATTCTAGTGAAATCATGAAGAGTTAGAGGGATTGAATCCCTAATTGTGAAAATTCTATTCAAGTGTGATTGTTTCTTCCTCTAGCATTGCATCACAAGAATAGGTGGATGTCATTGCAGAAATTCACCTTAGGATGAATTTATTTGAAGAATGGATTGTGTATTGGGTAATACAAGGAGAAAAACTCATCATAGATGTGATTGGGAAATACAAGGAAGCACACCGTTGGTTTGAAAAATCTAGAAGATTGGAAAGAGAATGTAGATTTCGTGAGGAACAGGTTGATGCTAAGAAGCAAAATGTAGAAACTCTCATTCAAATAGATGTCCAAGAATTGATAAGAGAAAGGATAATTTCATAGCAAGAAGTTCCATTATGTGAAAAATGGGAGAAGCAATTAAGTTGGGAAGGTGATACTTTAGTAAAATGTATAGAAGGATTTGAAAAGGTCACCAAGAAATGCAGTAAGTTGATTGATAAAGATCAAGATTTCATTGAAGTGTTAGCACGACAAGATTGTGATTCTTGGACACTGGGAAAGGAGGGTAAAGAAGCAAAAGCTTTTAAGGAATGGATTGAGAGAATAAATAAAGATCCTATTCAGTTGTTAACCTGGGAATTCATTGATGAGATCATACATTGCAGAAACACTATAGTCAAGTATAAAACAGAGAAAGTGCAAAGGAATGTCAACATACTCCAACTATTAGAAGATTATACCAGGATCAAGTTTAGTTGGAAGGAAATCCAAGGAATTTCAAAAGATTGCATGCATCAAATATTAAATTCTTTCTAAGAGTATCAGCTGAAGAAAAATGAAGAAAGGCTCCCAGAACTAGAGCTCTAAGTGATATGAGGAAGTACCGGATATCGAATACCGAAAGTGTCGCAAAGACATTTTGTTGAAGTTGATTTTGCAGGTTTTTCATGATCTCGATAGAAGTTTCCCATCCGATATTCTAAAGAATGTTGATAGCCTTGTTTTATGTGGAGTGATGCATACTAGATTTTAAAGTTGAAGGTTGTTGTTGTTGAAGAAGTCAAAGCTTTATTTTTTCTAGAAGATTCTGATGACAACTGGCATATGCCACATGCTACATTTTGATTTGCTATTTTTGATCTTCTTGATAGAATTTAAGTTTGAACTCTTGAGGACTTGTTCCTATAAAAGTTTGTTTATCTCTTTACTTTTAATTTTAAGTTCAAAATTTGTGGATGTCAGAAGAGCCAAAACTTCTCTAAGTTTTGTTCTTTTTCATATTTTTTGAATCATTCCAGACTAAAAACTTGTATGCACATAGAACTTAATCAATATCAAAGCCAATTTGATAGCTACCTATCTCATGTATTTTTGTAGTTGGTTCGTTAGTTCAACCAAACGAGACTATGTGTTGCATCTTTTAAGGGTGCATATAGAACCTACTTGGTGTCCAAACTAAACCCCTTCTTTAAAAGCTTGCACTATTTTATTCCTAGCTATGAAGCAATTTGGTGAAGTATAAAGTGGATTGCTTTGATTTGATTAAATCTTGGGGCATGCATGGAGAATAATTGAGAGAATTTTCATTTTTCAATATTTTGATGCTTTATTTTAGATTAGATATTTAAATTTTTGAAAACGTTCCAAAAAATAGATGAATGAATGGAAATTTATTGAAAATCTTTCGTTTCTATGAAATTGTTGAATGCTTAAAGCTAAATATACTTAAGTGATAGCAAAATTGTTTGATGTTCATGAAATATTATTGCAAATCTTTTGATTTCATGAGATTAGTTTATGATCGAATTGGAAATATTTTATTTGATGCTAATGATTCTTAATGAAAATAGAGATAACCATAGACCCCTTGAGATTAACAATAATATCACATCATACCTTGAAATGAGCCTAGTATGGTCAAGACCTAACTACCAGAGCCTTCGGATTAAGCTAAGTCAACATTTTCCTATTACATGGATACCTTAGGTTGCCCTAGTTCAGTCTTTCAAGTAAAGATAGGTTCTTCATTTTTTTCCTATGAGGATTTTATCTGCACTGTTGTTGTGAGTGACATCATCATCAACAGAAACTGGCGCTAGAAGGAGGGCCTCATTGTTGTTCTTTTGGTTTCATTAGGTTTGAAACTGGATTTTCATAGAGTCACTGGATCTCAATCTGGTGATCCTCGTGTGACTTTAGTTGAGCATAGTGGTCGAACATCATCTAGACCTCAAAATTCTAGAAGTGTAAGTGTAAACTCACAAATTTTGATTGTTGTTATACCACCACTACCTCCCATAGTGATGGATTTCTTTAACATAGAGTCACTGATTCAATTTGTTGTATATAATGATTTACTTAAAAATCCTAACAAGTTGTCTCCTAAGTATTATCTTCACAAAGATGCGAAAGAACATATTGGTATCTTTAAGGATACATGTTTTAGAGCAAGGATTCAATGCGAAGATGTCATGTGTAGGTTGTTCACATATACCTTAAGTGATGAAGTTTACCAGTGGTATATCAACCTACCTCATAACTCAGTTAGATCATGGAAAGATATGGAAAGTCAATTTTTTTCCAGATTTAGAACATCAATTGATCCTACCTTGTTATATCATCAATTTGCTAAAATTAGGAGGTTTGATGGAGAACCTATAACTGCTTTTAATGAAAAGTACCAGAAGGCTTATTCTAGGTTACAGGAACCTTATGTAGTGGATAATTTTTCTGTTATTGTGGTTTATTATATGATAGTGGATCCTTTGACCACTATGTTTGTGAAGCAAAGGGAAAATCCTCCCACTACTTTACCCGAAGCCTATGTTGAAGCTGTAAGTGTAAATTTAGAAATGAAACACCTCAGAAGTGGATCATCTGCAAATGGTGGAAATAGATTGAACAATTATCCTTTCCCGAGTGTGAATGCGGTCCCTTCAAATCATTCAATGACTCCTAATGCTTTTTCTTCAATGGTCCAAAATGAGACATTTCCTCATAATACTTTCTTTCAACCAGGAAATAGTCAAGCTTTAGTCCCTCACCTTGGTTCATCCATCACAGAGCTACATCCTAACGAAAATTTTTTCTTCTCAAAAAATCAAGAAAGTAAAAATGTTAAAATTTCATATGATAAGGAAGAAATTAGAGAAATTATAGCTCAACTCAAGCGGTTAACCACAAAGGTTACGCAATTAAGAAATCAAAACTTTTATTCTCAAAATAATAATCAGAATTTGCAAAATCAAGTGTATAATGCTCCCAGACCACCTAGACCTTGGAACACATGACCAAATAATGGAGGAATATCCACACCTTTAGATAACACTAATCCTTTTGATGATAGATCCACATCACAGGTGAATTTAGTTGAACTTGTAATGAATAATTGGTGTAGAATTCATAATACAAATGCTCATGCTAAAGTGGACTGTCCACAATTTAAAAATGCTGCAAATATTTTTTTGGCTACTACACATTACAACAAACAGTGTGACTCCTATCCTCCTAAAGGAAATGAATTGGTTCCAGTAGGATATGATTCTTCTTTAGTTCTTGAAAGTTATGAATGTGTCAAGTCACCTACTATTGTAAGGAGTTATACTCATGAATATGAAGGAGATAGTTTAACCATGACTTTAGAAACATATACATTTCCTTATCAAAATGAAAATGAACCTCAAGACGAAGTTGACAAAATTCATGCTTTTCAACAATATCAAAAAGGACACAGTTACAACTTGAGAAGTAACACAAAAGGTGGAAGTAAATTCAATGGGCTATTGACCACATCGATTCCACCTAACAACTTTAATACTCCACCTGATGATAAGTCAAGCAATACTCCAGGGTTACCTAAGGTGGCCTCTCATTATGATTCATCAAATTTTTCATGAAGTGAAAAGGTAGATTCTACTGATCAAAACAACTTGACTAATTACTTAGCAGAAGAAATCAAAAAAGTAAAAATCAGCCTTTCTTTATTAGAATTGCTCAAAACCCCTGTGATCAAGAAAGCTTTCTTAAACACTTTAGAAGATCTTCCAAAGGAGAGAAAAATTAGGGAATCTCAGGTGAAATATAATCCCATTAAGGAAAAATACAAGAACATTGTTCCTATGGAAGATGCGCAAGTAGCCTTTTACAGAGGAAAACTAGAATCCCCACCATTTTTACTCATGCTGAGAATATTTGGTAAAAATATTCATAATTGTTTAGTAGACTCTAGAGCGTCTGCTAATATGATTCCTTTGTCCATATGTCAAATGTTAGGGTTAACTCCAACAAGTTCCTTAAAGAAAGTTTCTCAACTTGAAAAAACTGAAGTAAATGTAGTTGGGGAGTTAACTAATATTCACATGCAACTAGCATTAGATCCCAAGATTCAATATTATATAGGCATTCAAGTTGTTGAGATACCTGATACTTACATCATGTTATTGAGCAGGGATTGATAAAAGACTTTGAATGGATATATGGCCACAGATTTATCACATATGTGGTTACCATGGAAAGGAGTTCCTAATCAAATCAAAATTGAAAGAGAACCATGTATGAAATACATGATCACTGATTATGATCAGAAAAATGAAGTTCTATATATTGATGTAGAACCAGAGGTTTATAAAATCTGAAGCTCAGGAGTTAAAATAGAAGAATTATTTGCATGCAATGTTGAAAAGCATAATCAGATAACTCCTGGAACTGATGTTTTAATTGAATCAAATTGTGATTCTTCTGAAGAAGAAAGTAGTCATTATGATAAATTTTGGAAGAATATTGTTATAGAAGCTCGAAAGAGCGGTAAAATTGAAATTTCACTAAAAAAAAAATATTGTAGGATTGGTGCAGGTTACACAAATCTGCACATTCAAAAGATAGTTGCATGATGTGCTTGGAAATAATTCACAAAATCGAGAGCCAGTACTATCTAGAACATGATAAGATCAAAAGGTCTGAACTAGAAATACAAGGAGATAAATTCCAAGTTACACAAACCGAAAAGGCTAATTTGGAAACTCTTAAGAATGGTAAGTTTCAAGTTACGAATGGTCAAGCCTAGATTCTTAAGTTCGATGGATCCAAATCGAAACAAGGAATTGGAATTGGAGTCAAACTCATCAACTTGCAAGGAAAATATTTTCTTGTTGCTTATCGACTGCAATTTCAATGTACTAACAACATGGAAAAATATGAAGCCCTTATTCATGGTTTGATACTTGCAATCAAAAAGAAAGTTAAAATTATTAAGGTGTTTTGTGACTCCGAATTGGTAGTCAAAAAAGTTCAAAAATAGTACATTTGTCATTACAAGCGATTGTCCAATTACCGACATAGAGTATGGGATCTAATAGAATATTTTGATGCTTTCAACATTACTCACATCCCAAGAAGATTTAATCAGAGTCGATGCTTTGGCTACTGTTGGGCCAGTGCTCTAGAACCTTAGATGCCTCAAATTTGGGGAGATTTATAGTTGAATTGGTATAGTTACCTTTGGTTCTTGATAATGTTACAAATTTGCAAGTGTTTGAAGATGATCGACACATATTGGAATTCATTACTAATTTTGGTATCTTCGAAGCTCAAATAATTGAATAAATAGATCACCCCTATGGCGAAATTCAATATGAAGAATTAGCTCAAGCTAAAGATAATAATATTTTGAAAGGGATAATTGAGTTGGAATGACTGTTTTACATCGATTAGATAGTTTGACAAAAATATTTTCCCCAAAGTGATGGAGGGAAATCAAAATTATACAATTTGCATACTAAAGAAGATCCTAAGAACGTGCTTATAGGGAAGGTGTGTATTGAAGAATAGAAGAGAAATATCACTCAGGAACTCAGAGATTATTGGAAGGTTATAGCATCATCATATGAAGATTTGAAAACCTATGATACTTCCATCATCACACATACAACACCACTAAAGCCTGATGGAAATCCTTTCCGATAGAAACAACAACCAGTAAATGCACTCGTAGAACCACTAATCCAAAAGGAAGTCCAAAAGATTCTCTCAACCTGAATAATATTTCCTATTAGAAATTCTACTTGGGTGGAAAATTTGGTACCCATAAGGAAGAACAATGGATACATATGGATGTGCGTAGATTTCTAGTATCTTAACAAGGTGTATGAGAAAGATAAGTATCCACTAGCTTCACTGGAAGAAGTATTACAGATAGTCAATGGTTCATTGATGTCCTTTTTGGATGGATTCTCTTGATATAATCAATTAATGGTAGCGAAGGAAGATCAGATGAAGACAACATTCACTATGAAGTGGGGAACTTCTGCTTACAAAAGGATGTTGTTTGGATTGATAAATGTTAGAGCTACATTTCAGAGAGCCATGGATTATGCTTTTCGAGATTTGATAGGAAAATGTATTATCATCTACATGGATGACCTCACAGTATTTTCAAAGAATAGAGGAGATCATGTTCGAGATCTCAGAGCAATATTGCAAAAGTGTGAAACTTATGAAGTTTCACTAAATCCTAAGAAATGTATTTTCAGGGGGACTGAAGGTAAACTGCTAAGACACATTATTTTTTAAAGAGGTATTTCAATAGACCTAGATAGAGTGAATGTGTTGCTCAGGTTACAACCACTGGGAAGTAAAAAAGAATTGAAATTATATTTCGATAAGATCAATTTTGTTTGGAAATTTATCACTGGATTGGCCGAGATAGTAAAACCACTCAATGATATGTTGAAGAAAGATGCAAAAATATAGTGGAAAAATGAGGCTAAGCTCACCTTCGAGAATATAAAAGCTACAATTGTGGAAGCACCAATACTGGTAAGTCCAGATTATGTTAAACCTTTTTTATATTTACTCTTTTGCTTCTAGTCATACTTGTGCAACAGTACTAACACAGAAGGGTGAGAAAAAAGAAGAAAATTTTATTGCTTTTATGAGTACTCCATTTGAAGAAATGGAGATAAGATACATAGATTTCAAGAAACAAGCCTTTTCTTTGGTCAAAGCAGTATGAAAATTTAGGCATTACATTCTAAGGAGTACAATCAAAGCTATAGTTAAAATGTTGTTGACACAAAGTGAACTCGGAGAAAAGAGAGCCAAATGGGTTATGATTTTGTAAGAGTTTGATTTAGAAATTATACCCATGAAATTAGTTTGAGGACAAGATTTGGTCAAATCTATTGTAGAGATAGATCCACAAATCTCTAGCCAACAGTATAATTTAGATGTAAAAGATCAAGAAGATTGGTATTCAGATATATGGCATTATTTATTCAACCATACTTTCCCTGATCATATGCAAAGAAATAAAAGAAGAGCTCTTAAGATAAAATCACAAAGCTACATGATCAAAGGAGGAGCTCTATTTAAAAGGAATCATGAAGGAATCTATTTGAGAAGTGAACGAAGTGTTGTAGGAATTATATGAAAATTTTGGAATAGCTCATGGAGCACCTTTAGCTACTACACACCTCATCTTGAGAGCTAGTTATTACTAGCCAACAATTTTTAAAGATACATATGAACATGTGAAACACTCTTATACATGTCAAACTACAACAAATAAAGGAAGATTCAATGCTCATCCATTACAATCAATGATGGAGATGCGCCCTTTTTCATAATGGGGACTAGATTTCATTGGTACTATCAATCCTCCCTCATCCACAAGTCATAGGTTTATATTAACTGCTATAGATTATTGCACCAGATGGACCAAAGTGTGTCCTAGCAAACAGTGTACCATAGAGGTGGTAATCAAATTTTTGAAGGAAAATCTCATTACAAGGTTTGGAGTACCGTACACGTTGGTATGTGATAATGGCCTTGCTTTTTCTTCATTAATTTTTTCCAATTGGGCATTTGAATACGATATAACATTAAAATTCTCATCTAACTATTATCTGTAGGGAAATGGATTAGTAGAGTCATCAAATAAAAAATTTCTATGTAAATAAAAACTTGGTTGAAAAGAATCCTAGAGAATGGAATTCTTTATTTAAATTTTTCCTTTAGGTAGATCGTACTAGGATGAAATCTATGCTAGGAAATTCTCCTTACCACCTAGTTTATGGGGTAGATCCTATATTGTCGATAAATTTGAAAATCCCTACTTGGAAATTTTCTCAAGAATATATTGGATTAGATGATCAAATTGAAGCTCAATTGTTAAAATTAATGCATTTAGATGAAAAATGTACTCAAGCTATAGATCATTTTTCTAGGCATCAATCTATGGTAAAATGATGGTTTGACAAAAGGGATAGATTAAAAAATTTTATAATATCTAGCTTAGTCTTGTACTAGAACAAAGCCCATGAATGTAAAGGTGAGCATGGTAAGTTTGACAAGTTATGGACAGGTCCTTATCAAGTTTCTAAAATTTTAGGTGATAGCACCTATAGACTCAAAACTTTGACTTGCAAAGACATCCGATTGCCTGTTAATGGGCAGTTTCTAAAGCATTATTTCTAGTCATAGGTTTTATAAATAGTTTTTGTAAATAGTTTTGTTGTTTTTGTAAATAGTCGTTTGGTGCTTTGTTTCATTTAATTTTTTGGGTGTTGCGACGTTAGGCTATACAGTGATGGGAAACCTTTAAAGGTGAACAAGGTAATAGAATGTCAATTCTAGAAATTCGATCTATGTTTTGACTGGAAGTAGTCCTTTAATTATAAATAATTGGGGAATTGTTTGGTTCTTTTTACTCTAGTTGGCATAAATCATTCAATTGATGTTGAGCTACGAACGCACTTGTCTTAAATCATTCTATAGAAATTTGGGATAGTAGTTATTTGCATTGAGTGAAAAATCAAAAGGATACCTTTGCTACCACTGTAATTCCCAACCTAATAGCAGGATTCATTTCCTGCAAGTTGAAATGAGCTATCATTGAAATATCAAAAAAAAAAAAGTTGAATGAGCTATAAAAGAAATATAAAAAGAAAGAAATCAACTATTTAGGCTATCCAAATATCTCTATCGGGGCTATAGACGTTTGACTGGTAGTAGAGCTATGTTTGGGGGAATTAAGAAGACAACCTTGTCAGGTTTATAGACGCTTGACTGGTAGCAAGACTCTATCCATGGTTGGCTTAAAAGGGAATTGCCAAATTATGTAGGTCAATGCAAATAATTGCCATACTTTAAGTTTGATGTATTAGAAATAATCAGTTGCACATACGTGAGCTTAGTAATACTTAATCTTGTATGCTAGCTGAAGTGGAATTGGAATGTTGGAATGAAGATATGACTTTATAATTAGAAGACTAAAAAAATTTGGAGCATGGTTTTTAGATCCAGAATTGACTTTCTATTGTTTTGTTTAGTTTTGTTAGTTTCTAGTTGTTGTGTGGTCTCACAACATACCCCATTTTTCCCCTTGGAAAAATGTGGACCCCTTTTTTTCTTTCCTCTCGCTTTCACTTGCTTTAGAATTGTTTTGGGGGTTGGTAAAGTTGCAAGTTTCATTTTCAATTTGCTTAGTCTTTGCTTAAGTCTTTATACTTTCCCAGATCCGATGTCCTGGTCTTTTCATGAAGTTTTATCAGTTTACCAGAAACCAGAATCCCAGAGTTGTGGTTGCATCAAACATGTTGTATCTTTGGTTTTTCCTAGTCCCACTTGGTGATTTGTCACCTGAAGGTTGTCAATCTCAGTGATCGCATCTTCATGCATCAGTTAGTCTGATGGTTGCTTTTCATTTTCTTTAGCTAGAGGTCAAAAACTAGAGGTTCTATTATGAAATGTTTGAATCACTTTTGATCTCTCTTGAACCCAATTCTCGGTTCCTCTCTCAACTCCTAGTTTTTTCTCAAAGCTTGGAGGTAAGTGTCCCAATTCCTGGTAATCTTTCCAAGGTTTGGTACTTGAGGTTGTCAATCCCGGTGATAGTAATTGATCACATATCTTAAAGGCGTTTTCCTTGTAAAAATCCAAGTGACATAGGAGTTCCACGTAAGCTTTTCATGTCGTCTTTTCCTCTAGTAGTGAGCTCGCACAGAAACCTAGGTGTTCATAATTTGAACCCTAATTCACCATGATTACACCTTTATTCAAGAAATTAATGCATTGTAACAAGTAATTAATGAAGATGGTGAACTACTCATGTACTTGGCATCACCTTGAGCATGCAATTGCTTTTATAACACTCTACTTTGCGTCATACTACAAATTTGCAAAGGACATTTAATGATTAAGACTAATACTATGGCGTGCAAGGAAAGGTAAATTTTGAGAAACTAAGAACACAACTACCAAGGGTTTCAAGGTTGCATTCTAAAAATATTGTCATCATCAGCAAAACAAGGTATGTCTTGAATAATAGAATTTTTTTAATCATTTTCACACATGAAAGTCTCGAGAAAATGGTATTTCCCTTTTAAAAGATGAAATGTTGATTATTTTGATTTGAATTTAATTGAAAGTTGAAATAAAAAATTTATGAATCATTAAAAAACAAATGGTTAAATATAACCCTAACTGACACACAAGGCACATATTTGAAAATATAGAATACACCAACAAAAATGAGTACCTCTAAAGCAAAACCAAAAGATGAATTCAAATACTGTACTTCACAAGCTATACCAATCGATGGCATAGCCAACAATACTCATAGGGGATGGTCTTTTGATGTCAAATTCCTCACACGGGCATAGCAAGAAAATGCTTCTCAGTGTACAAGGAATGTTATAGCAAGTGGCTTACTTTTAACATGAGAGTTTCCGCCAACAATGGAAGCCCCTGAATTGGTTATGGAATGTTTAAACCACTACAACCCAAACAAAAGAGTCATTGAGAAGGAGGGAAGAACTTATGCAGATCTCTCTGAGAAAGGAATTATATATACATTTGGGCTTCCTACATTTACTCAGATGTACCATATTGATGTGAGAGCAAAAACTAAGACCTGCTTGAGTATCGAAGAACACAACAAAGAAATTATGAACACATAGTGATTCCAAGAGAAGATTATAAAGTATACAAAGCCAATTCTAAGGTTTATGTTCAACCCAAATGTTCAAGATATCATAACTATGCTAAGCAGGATAGTTGGATTGTGAGATGCCAGTAAATTTTAATCATGGATGTTTGTAATTATAGTCAAATTGATTGAAGGCCCTATGGCAATGCATTGGGGAAGATTTATTAGCGACAAATTTCGTGATCAGATAAAGGAATTTCCAAAGTCTAGATGTTTTTATACTTCATCATATGTGATGTATTCCTATGCCTTAAGGGAAAATAAGCAAGGGTTGAAAAGGATTGATACTTTGGGCAGAGAAGTAGGAAACAGTTTGATATATGTTCATTTACCCAAAATTACTATCCATGGATACAAGGAGCATTACCAAAGAGTTAATGATGTGTTTTCCATGAAGCTAGTTAGAATAATGGAAGGTGAAAAATCCAAAAGATTGTCTTTGGAAGCACAAAGTGTTATTAGACCGATTGGAGGCTGGTACATTCAATTTCCCACTTTCTCCTACATTAAGGTGGAAGGCTTTGACGGACATCCTTTCATGCTTCCCAGGTTCCCTACAGATAAAATAGTGTTACTATAATTGGTAAGACAACTAAAGTCATCCCAAGCTCTTTATAGTGTGGCTTATAAAAAGGCTTCTTTCAAATTTCCTATTGTAATAGGAAACTATAAATGCAGTGCAATTAGAGCAACTAGTTTGTGTGAAGAGGAGTTGAAAATGTATAATTTAGAGTACTTTCCACTCCAAAGAAAGTATTATGACCTAGAAGGGAATATTTCCAAGAATATAGTTGTTTAGCATGCTCATGTTCAGCGTCTAGAAGACTATTGGCTAAATTGTGATGATGAGCACAAAGTAAGAAAAAGAAAATATGAAAGATTGACATTAGAAACTACTCGAATTCTTAAGATTCATGATGTTCTGGATTAGATGGAGGAAGATGATGGTCAAGTGTTGAATAAGGAATACAATGAAAATAGAGTCTATGATGAACCTAGTCCAGATCTGGATTATGAAAGTAAGGAAATAACATTAGTAGAGGAATTCTCTGCACCAGTTCTACTGTAGACTCAACATTGGATAGATGATTTATGTAAAGCTTTAAGATAGAAAGGAATAAAGCCCACATACTCACAAGATACAAGAAAGAAACAAAGAGATGAAAATCAGTATGAGTATGGGGAACCTGCTAAGAAAAATAGAAAAGTTGGTAAAGCAGTTTTTGTTATACATATTGAAGAAAGAACCCTTGAGGATCCAAGCCAAGGAGTTTCATTAAAACCGGTTGGTAAGAATAAAGATGTCAAATCAGGAAAAATTCAATCAAAAGTAAAACCAAAAGTGGCATCTTCTTCCACAGCAAAACCAAAGACTAGGCCTTCTATTGATGAAGAGGCAGGGATAACAAAAAATACTAGTACACAGACAAGGTCTACATCTCAAAGAGTTTTAGCATTATTCACTTCTCCCCCTTCAGTTAATATGGCTACTGTAAAATAGGAACTAGGAAAAACTCTTATGGTTTTAGATTAAATTTCTAAGACAAATGAAGCTAAGATTAAATAACAAATGGATAAGTGGGGTGCCATGTGGGAACAAGTAAAAGAAAAGAATTCTAAAGATAAACCCATGGTACAGCTAGTGGTGGAAGAGATTCTATGTACAGGTTCAATTCCTATAAATATTGAAGAAGAATTCACAAAAGGAGCACTCGCTTCAAAAGCGGGGAACCCTGATGTTCTTGAAATGGAAACAGGGGAGACTACATGATAGGTTCCTACTGATGATATTATTATTGAAGATACCTTTGATTCCCAACCTTCACTATGGAATCATCAAAATGATAATGAGCAACCTAATTGAAAATGAAGAACCTTCACAAATTTTAGGTGATAAGGTCAGAGATAAAGAAAATCCGGATGAAATAGGATATGAAGAAGGTGATGTCCTAGGAACTGATGTTGAACACCTAGCTAGAAAGGAAAATACAAGTCTTGGAACTAAAGAGAAAATGTTGAATCTTGATAATCTAGAATCTATGCTAGAGAATACCAAATATGTTCCTATTTCAAAGGACATAACAGATAAAGTTCAAGATGTAATAGAAGAAGTTCCTGAGCATACTAAAAATTAGGGACAAAGAAGTGATGCAAAGGTAGAACACAATGAAGATGCACTTGATTGGTTAATCAAATAATTAACTTCCCCATTGGAAGTAGAGATGGCACCTCTGGATCTTAAAAGTTTTATACAAAAAGTGGATACTCCCAAGCCTAGGAAAAGAGATAAAATGAAACATGTCATACAGAAGAATGCAGATGGAGGTAGAACAATCCATATAGCTACCCTAGTAGTAGATAAAAATAGACATGAGTTAACCGCCTAAGGAGTAAAAGATAACAAGTATCAATGTTGTACACTCATCCTGGATGCAAGAATTAGAAAAAATGAAGATGAATTTAGAAACAATTGTTGCCAAGGTATAGAAGAGTAAAAAAAAGAAAAGAGATTTGAAAGAATGGGTTGCCAGACTAGAGAATTTTGTAAAATTATTAACCCAATTTCTTCAAGTACAAATTGAATTTCCTCGAAATCTAGTACTTATGTCACAAGAACAGGTGGATGTCATTGCAGAAATTTTCTATAGGATGAATGTATTTGAATAATGGATTGAGTATTGGGTAAGGAAAGGAGAAGAACTCATTCCAATTGTGATTAGGAAATACAAGGAAGCACACCATTGGTTTGAAAAATCTAGAAGATTTGATGGAGAATGTAGATTTTTCCACGAACATGTTGATGCTGAGAGGTGAAATGTAGACACTCTAATTGAAACAAATGTCCAAGAATTGATAAGAGAAAGGATAATTTCAAAGCAAGAAGTTCCATTATATGAAAAATGGAAGAAGCAAATAAGTTGGGAAGGTGATACTTTAGTACAATATATAGAAGGATTTGAAAAGGTCACCGAGAAATGGAGTAAGTTGATTGATAAAGATCAATATTTCATTGAAGTGTTAGCATGACAAGATTATGATTCCCAAAATCTAAGATAGGAGGGTAAAGAAGCAAAAGATTTTAAGGAATGGATTGAGAGAATAAATAAAGATCTTGTTTAATTGTTAACCCCAGAAGTCATTGATGAGATCATACATTACAGAAATACTATAGTCAAGTATGAAATAGAGAAAGTGCAAAGGAATGTCAACATACTCTGGATATTAGAAGATTATACTAGGCTCAAGTTTAGTTGGAAGGCATTTCAAGTAATTTCAAAAGAGCACATGTATCAAATATTAAATTCTTTCTGAGAGTATTAGCTGAATAAAAAAGAAGGTTCCCGGAACCAGAGCTCTAAGTGATATGAGGAAGTACTGGATATCGAATACCAAAAGTGTCAAAAAGACATTTTGTTGAAGTTGATTTTGTAGGTTGTTCCTAATCCTGATAGAAGTTTCCCATCTAGTATTCTAAAGAATGTTGATAGCCTTGTTTTATAGAGTGGTGTGTACCAAATTTTAAATTTGAAGGTTGTTGCTGCTGAAGAAGTCAAAGCTTTTAATTTGTCTAGAAGATTCTAATGACAATTGGCATATGCCACATGCTACATTTTGATTTACTATTTTTTATTCTCTTGATAGACTTTAAGTTTGAACTCTTGAGGCCTTGTTCCTATAAAAGGTCATTTATCGCTTTACTTTTATTTTTAAGTTCAGAATTTGTGGATGTCAGAAGAGCCAAAACTTCTCTATCTTTTGTTCTTTTTTCCTATTTTTTGAATCATACCGGACTAAAAACTTGTATGCACATAGAACTTAATCAATATCAAATCCAATTTGATAGCTACCTATCTCATGTATCTTTGTAGCTAGTTTGTTTGTTCAGTCGAACAAGACTATGTGTTGGATCTTTTAAGGGTGCATACAGAACCTACTCAATGTCCAAACTAAACCCCCTTCTTTAAAAGCTCGCACCATTTTATGCCTAGCTGTGAAGTAATCTGGTGAAGTATAAAACAATTTTCTTTGATTTGATTAAATCTTGGGGCATGCATGGAGAATAACCAGGAGAAATTTTATTTTTTAGCATTTTGATGATTTATTTTAGATTAGATGTTTAAATTTCTAAAAATGTTCCAAAAAATAGATGAATGAATGGAAATTTATTGAATATCTTTCGTTTCTATGAAATTGCTAAATGTATAAAGCTAAATCTACTTAAGTGATAGAAAAATTGTTTGATGTTCATGAAATATTATTGCAAATATTTTGATTTCATGAGATTATTTTATGATCAAACTAGAAATATTTTATCTGATGCTAATGATTTTTAATGAAACTGCAGATAACCATAGACCCCTTGAGATTAACAACAATATCACATCATACCCTGAAGCAAATCTAGTATGGTCAAGACCTAATTACTGAAGCCTTGGGATTAAGCTAAGTCAACCTGTCCCTATTACATGGACACCTTAGGTTTCCCTAATTCAATCTTTCAAGTAAAGATAGGTTCTTCACAGTTTTCTTGTGAGGATTTTATCTACACTGTTGTTGCGAGTGACACTGTCATCAACACTTTGATATCAACGATGTTCTTTATGATGGGTGCTTTTGATTTAGAGGTGGAAGCTAGGGAAGATGAATCAATGAATAAGGAGGGTTTTGGCACCTCATCATTCTTAGGCACTTGCAAGATCCTATAGTACTTTACTTCTAGACTCTTACAATAATAAAAGGATTCAAGATCACCATGGATTATGATTTCTCTATCTTCATAGGGAAATTTAATACATTGATGGATCGATATTAGAGATAAGATTCACTTGGTGTGAAAGCATGTACTGCCTAAATTTTTGTGTAGTGAAAACCATTGCTAGGAAAGCCTATTAGATGAATAGTTCAGCTCGTATCCAAACAAAGTCCTACTGATGTAGTCAATTTCTCTCTCCTCCCCTATTTCATCATGTTGAGCAAGAAGAGCACTCAAAGTTGCTAATGTAGCTTAGATATACAAAATAAAAGGTTTATTTGGTATTGGTGGCATAAGGATGGGAGGTATCAGTAGGGAATGTTTGAGTTGTTGGAATGATTTGTTACATTTCTCATCCCATTTGTAGGCTATCCCCCTTGTGAAGAAGGATAGAAAAGAGATGAATCTTATCTTCCAGTTGTGCTATGAATCTTTTGATGGACTACAATCTCCCTTGTAACCCTCATAGTTGCTTTAGTGTTTGTGTTGGTTCCATATCCAGAAATGTTTTGACTTTAGTTGGATCTATGTCAATTCCTCTCCTTGACACAATGTATCTTAGGATTTTACCTGATGTTATGCCAAAGATACACTTTTTTGGATTCAACAACACCTTATACTATTTGAGTCTATCAAATATTGGCCCTATCACTTATAGATGCTCTTTCCTTGTTCTTGACTTGCCTAAAATGTCATCCACATAGTCTTTTAAATTCTTGTGAATCATATCATGAAAACTTAATGGCATTGCTCTCTGATAGGTAGCTCCATCATTCTGTAGACCAAATGGCATCACGTTCTAGCAATAGGTTCCCCATGGGATAGCTAAACATTTTTTTATGTTGATCTTCTTTGGATATCATGAGCTTATTGTACCTTGAGAATCCATCCATGAGTGAAAGCATCTTATGTTCAGCAATCAGATCTACAATGATGTCAATATTCAGAAGTGGAAAGTCATCCTTAGGAATTTCTTTGTTTAAATCCCTAAATTCAATACATATTTTGATGCCCCTAGTGGGTTTTGATATTGGTATGAGGCTTGAAACCCGCTCAGGATAATCTATTAATTAGATAAATCCCATGTCAAGAAGCTTTTTTAATTCTAGTTTGACCAACAATGCTATCTATAGATGCATCTTTCTCAACTTCTACTTTACTAGTTTAGCATGAGGATAAA
The DNA here is from genome assembly GCA_007258455.2 of Sequoia sempervirens. Lineage (NCBI taxonomy): Eukaryota > Viridiplantae > Streptophyta > Pinopsida > Cupressales > Cupressaceae > Sequoia > Sequoia sempervirens. Next base: position 25,675 of record VDFB02325615.1, read on the forward strand.
TTACAAGATGGTGAATAACTACTTTAGGATCAAGTCCCGACATTTCTACATATGACCATGCAAAATTTATCTTTCATTCCTTCAAGAAAGCTACCAAGTTCTTTTTCTCTTCATCCAAGAGTGATTCTGCCAACATCCTGAACTCACTGAAGATTCACTTGGTCTATTACATTGCAAACATTGTTCATATACTTTTAATCCACCAGTTACCATCCGCTTGATTCATGAACGACCCCATTTCCCCTCTAGTTTTGATAAAGTAAAACGTGATCGCCAACGAGCTGCTCATTTTTATAAGTTCAATTATTCATGGGATAATGATGATTATTCTTGTCCTTCCTGTCAAGAAGTTATGTGGACTGTTGAACAAATAAAACTTATGATGATGGCTTTAATATGCTTGCTGATATACAGGACACCTTTGCCTCCACATCCAAGCCTTCATCTTCCTCGAAGCCTGTCATCCCTCTCGATGAATACTATTATCACACCACCACAGTCCTTGAGCCTCCTGTTAATCATCATCGCACTTGTCATTTCGGTTCTTATACCGACTCTGCTTCAATCCATATGATCCATTCCAGACATTCTGTGAACATTCCTGAACCAGATATTTCCACTGATGAAATTGAACGTCCTACTCCTTATGGTGTCTCAGTCACCCCTGGTGCTATTCCTCGGTTTCGTGACTTCTTCACTGCCGATGATACTTCTACATTTGTGATCCCTTATTGGGCACAAACTGTTCATGTTGCTACTGGATCTGATCTTTCTGGCGAAAGTAAAATGCTTAATTGGTCCAATCTCTGTCACCGCAAAACCCTTTTGCTTGCCCGTGACATTCGCCTTGCTCAACAAATTGACCAAAATCGCACTGCTCAAACCGCCTCCATCACTAACCAGAATACTCATGATATTCTCGCTCGCTTACAAGCTCTTGAAAGCCGCTTACTTTCTGCTCATGCAGAACTCCGTCCTGCTTATGATCAACTTGCTACTGATTATCGCTCTTTTAAGCAACAAGCTAAAGCGTGGTGGACTCAACAGCAACAACATGCAACACAAAATACTACAGCATTGTCTCAACAAACTGCTGCTTTGTCTGAAGTTCGTTCCACTCAGACAACTCATACAACAGTTTTACAAACTGTTCGAGAAAATTCTGTAAACACTCGTAACTTGACAAATAGTGTTTATAATGCTGCTACTCGAGTAGAAATTAATCAATCTACTCATCATACAGAACTCTCACATTCTGTCTCTGCAGTACATTCAGATGTTAAGGCCATTCAAGGAGAACTTCGTCTTGATGTTGGGCATATTCAACATGCCTTAACATATAAGGAACCGCCTTATATGAACTTCCCAGTAAGTTCTAGCTCCTTCCGGAATACTATTCATCAAATTCCTAGCTTGGGATCCACTACACCTTTCCATGGTTTGTCTTCCAAACCTGCTCTTCAAATATGGGATCCAGTTCTCGTGCAAGCTCGTCCAGCTAAGGCAAAAAAGCTCAAAGTCAAACAACCTGAGTTCGATATGAAGATGACTGAAGAAGATTCTGCTGAAGTCAAAATCAATATGTCTCGAAGCTATCATTCCAATGGATCTTCACCAATTCCACGGAATATTTATGAAGATCTTCAGAAACTCAAAGGACATGCCCCAGCATGGTCTGATTTTGATGACTTTGACGCCATCAAAAATATGAAGAGAGTTGAAGCTTTTCGAGCATGGATTACACACTAGATCAGTCAAGATCCACTTCTCAATGAAAGACAGGTAATTCTTCAAGCCCTCAATGTTATGACAGGTGTTGCTAAGCGCACTTGGGATAATCTAGATCCTGGTTATCGAGAAGATCTACTTAATGCTGGTCTTGATTCTGTTTGTAATCAGTTAGTTATACTCTTTGTTGGAAATTCCAACAATTTAAGAAGAGTTGCAAGAAATCGATTTTTGAGAAGTAAATGCTGCAATCTCAAATATCTTGATCAATATTGTAAGGATCAATATACTAACTTCTATTATTCTGATCCTGAAGCTCATGACCTTCCTGGTCTTTATTACTCCTTTCTTCGTTCCTTTCCCACTATAAAAGATTTCTATATACAAAAAGTTATTGATAGCTTGTTTCATGCTGAACGAGATATCGCAGAAGTAACTTTTCCACAACTTTGTGATTACATCAAAGAAATCAATGAAGACATGTGCCAAGCATATGTCAAGAAGGAAGAAGAAAAAAAGGTTCGTCCTCTCATTTCTGCTACTGCTTGTCAAAATCTCTTTCCTACATACGGATGTGATGATTACCTGCATAAACATAAACATCACCGCAAGCATTCCAAGCACCGCAGTAAATACAGAAAGCACAAATGTCTTGAGTGCTCTCTGGACACTCCTCGTCGACATAAATCCAAAATTCATCAAGGAAGAAAACCTTTCCGCAAAGGTTATTTTAGACAGAAATGTTGGTCACGCCACAAGGGTAAAAGTTTCAAACCTACTTGCTATATTTGCAAAGGTTCTCATTATGCTAACCAATGTCCTCAAAAAGATTCTGCTCACGGCAAGAAAAAGATCAGATTTGTCCAAGAAGAAATCTGCCTCAAAGATGAAGATGATTATGACTTCATCTATGACTATGCTTCTCAATCAGATGACATTCCTATGGATAGTGCTGTTGATTCTGATTCATCTACTTATTCTGATGCACAAGAACAAGTACCGGATCCTCCTGATGATCCCCATATCCATCAGATCACAGCCACTGATTCTACACAATCCTCTGACAGTATTTCTGACTCAGACTCAGAAATCTCCTTTTTCTGTCATATGGTTCGTCTCAAGCCTGAGCAACCTAATCTTTTCTTTAAGACTCCTGATATTCAAATGGCTGATCTTGATACTGAGATCCAAAAACTTGAAGCAGAGCTTCGTGCCGTCCCTGCCACTCAAGGTTCCTGGCAGAAACGCAAAGAACGGCTACAATTGCTTCGTAGTAAGAAGGAATATATTGGCTCACAACAACTTAGCCACCAATCTCCTTCTCGCTCAATTTCCCAACCATCTGTGACTTCACCATCGCGTGCTACTTGGCGTCGTCAACGACTCCAGTTTCTCAACAAGGTTACTGCCGAAGTTCAACGTGAAATTCATCTTCTTCAACTTGAAGAACACGAAGCACAGAGCCGACCTCCACCGTCTGCTCTCAACCAGTATTTAGCCAAAAATTCTGATTTTGGCTCTACACCACTCTATGGCTGTTCCAGCTCCGCATCCAGACCACCACAGTATAATCCTCATCATCCTGCTCATTCGGCCTACAGCCCTCAACTCCAAGCTGCTCTTGCTGCTGAAGGATTTCTTAGTGATGATGACATTGCTGATGATGAAGCTGAAGGCACAGGGGGCGAAATCCAACAAGTTCCTGAATTCCCCTCCACAGAAGCACAATGGGAAGAAGTCAATCCTTTTGGAACCACTCCAATCTGCAGGATGGTTCACAAACACTCTGTTTGTCCAGGTATGACTCTAGGAGTCCATTTCCCACATATTAAACTATATCACCTCCACTTTCTGCTTAATACTGGTGCCAACGCCAATCTGGCAAGATACAATTGCTTCTCGCCCGATGTATGGATACACGCAGAAACTACTCTTTATTTTGGTAAAGGAAATCATAAATCCCAGTATGTCTGCCTTGTTCCTATAGAACTCCCTGATAAATCTATCCATTATGTTAAATTCATTAATCTTGAATTAGATGGATATGACGGTCTCATAGGCATGCATACACTCAGAGAATGGGAACCCATTACCATCACCTAAGATACTATCTCCCTAAAAGAAAACCAATGCAAAGTTCCTCGCCTCCATACTGAACAATGTAAAACAACAAAAGTACAGCGAGTAACCATTCGCAAACCCGATACTAGAATCTGGTTTACAAACCAACAGACTGCTGTCCAACAGCCCTTACAGTCCTTAATTAGCCAATTCCAACTGATACTCACCAAGGACTTATCCAAAGCTTATAGGAAGATGACTTGCAGCCTTCTTTTTGCCAAAGACCCTGTTACGGGCACAGAACTTCGACCTACTGCTAAAGCCAACTATTTCCCCTTTAATCAGGAAGCTTTAGAAGTTCTGAAACAAGAAATAGATGATCTTCTTCATCTCGGATTTATCCAGTGATCCACCTCTCCATTTAGTTGTCATGCAATGTATGTCACCAAAAAGGATGAACTAGGAAATATATCCAATGAAAAACGATTTGTCATAAATTACAAGCCTCTTAATGCCTGCCTACTTAATAACCAATACCCTCTTCCTTCTATGGATCATATTTGGCGCAGCATTCAAGGATCAAATATCTATTCAAAGTTTTATCTCTCTCGTGGCTTCTGGAAAATCCAGATTATTACTGAAGATCAGTATAAAACTTCCTTTTCTATTCCTCAAGGTTTATACCAATGGACGGTTCTTCCCTTTGGTATCAAAACAGCTCCATCCATCTTTCAGAAACACATGGATGATATCTTTCGAAAGCACTCTGCTTTCATTGCTCCATATATTGATGACATTCTGGTTTTTAGTCAATGTCCACGAACTCATCTTGAACATCTCAAGAAGTTTCTTGATCTTTGTAAAGAACACGGATTGCTTCTCAATCCTAGCAAGTGTCATTTTTCTCAAACCGAAATTCTCTTTGTTGGTGTCAAATTACTGGCCCATGGTCAGATGGAAGTTCAAGAACATATTCTTCGACACATCAAAGATATGATTGTGACCGATAAGGAATCTCTTCAACGATTTCTTGGTCTTGTAAACTATATTTCTGGTTTTTATTCCCATATGGCACACGGCCGTCATCTTCTCAATCAGCTACTCAAAGACAATGCTCCCGAATGGACAGAACAACATTTTGCTGCAATCCAGCAGATCAAGAACCGATGTGCACAATTACCTCCTCTGGCCCTTCCAGGCCCTGGTTTTAAGATTGTAGAAACTGATGCTAGCCATTATCATTGGGCTGGTGTGTTGAAAGAAAAACATGAAGATAAAGAGCTCATCGTCAGATACGCATCTGGCACCTTCACCGGAGCTCAACTAAATTATCATAGCACACATAAAGAAATTCTTGCTGTGATAAACTCTTTCAAAAAGTTTCAATTGTTTATTGCTGACAAACCCTTTCTGTTGAGAACAGATTTACAGCATTTCAAAGGTTTCTTCAAAAAGGCCTCCAAAGACCAAACTCTCTGTGGTCGCTTGGCCCGATGGGCTCAATTCTTGGATATATTTAACTTTGAACATGCACATATCCCTGGCAAACATAACATTTTTGCTGATTATCTCACCAGAGAAGGCTTCCAGGACACAGTTAATATCCGCCTTGTTAGTTCAACCAGCACCAACATATTGGAAGTTCTTGATCCTTTTCAAGTTCCTGATTGGTCACTCTTTCAGCAACAACAGCATTACCAAAGTGACATCGCAAAGCATAATTTGGTTCAACACCAAATTCTCAGTTGGTTGCCTTTACAGTCTAATCCAAAGTTCAACTTCTACCGAATACCATATGAAGAAGAAGCCAATACTTTATGCTTCCACAATCCTCGACCATGTGTGATCCTCTACACAATGAAAATGTTTGACATTCTCTGGATGTCTAATATTCTAACATGGTTTTCTCAGCTCTTATGGATGCAGGAACATCAACATGGGCAAGTCTTTCAATTCCAGTTAGACCGCGACTACAATATACCACCTTATACTGCTTCTCGTAGTCCCACACTAGAACGACTACTGCAAGATATTGGCCCAACTGGTTTTTATCTCTCCGAAGATCCAGCACACCGTATCCGCAAACTTGCCCACAATAACTTTCCATGGTGGGTACAAAAGGATCATTCCTGTTCCGATCTTGTTGTCAAACATACTACGAATATCTACTGGCATAATGAAATCACCTATGATGAAGATATTCCAAATGCTCAACCACAAGACAATGAATTCTTTCAAGACCCTTTTGGCACGTCTGATGATTCCGACTATACACCTGCCTCACCAGCACCATTTGGAGGAGAGTCAGATCCTACTCATTCCGCCTCCGACTGATCTAACTCCGTTTGGTAAGCCCACTACCGAAAAGTGGACACGAGATGCCACCTCGTGCTTAAAGCCGTAACTTCACTACGTTAGTTTGAAGACGAGTCATTATCCTCGTGATCAAAGATACCTCTGCCGTACTTGCTTTCGGCTGTAAAGCAACCGCATTACGAGCTGTGGGTCCTTGTCTTGTTTGTCAATAATGCTGACACTGTTCACTTTACACGTGTCCCTCATCTGTCGACGAAACTCAAACAAAATTATTGATCGCTTTGCCTTCTTTTCCTATAAAAAGGAGCTCACGGATCATATGAAGGACAGAGTGTGTTTTAGAAAGTCTAGAGTCTGAGTCTTAGGAAAACGCCGAGTATCCTCTTTGCATTGCAACTCCGGTTGATCCCTGCAAACGAGAAAGGTCGTAATATTTGAAGTTTATGAGTCTGTAATATTTGAAGTTTATGAGTCTGTAATATTTGGTATCAGAGAAATGTATGTACTGGTAAGCATTAGGACTAGACTGAGCCATTTTTCTGTATTTCTGAACTTCCTTATCAGAAAGAAGTTGTAGGTTTCTAGATGAACCATTTTTTATCTTATACTGAACCTCAGCAACTTTACATAGACGACGTTCATTATATTTGAGAAGACCTCGAGGACCTTTAAACTCAGAATAAATTTCTTCTATTTTCTTAAGCTTGACTTTAAAACGAGAAGTAGGAGTAACAACTTTACTGGAATCAGAAGTACTTGCAGAACTAGAATTATCTATTCTTTCATCGGCTTGTGTGAAAGTGTAATCATGAGTGGTAAAATAATCTGTTAAACTTACAGACGAAATAATTTGAGGTACCTCATCTGCCCCTACATTTAGTGGATTGGATTTCTCGGCAAGCACTACTGAATTTTCTTGATGTATCACACTAAGGGTAAGATTGAACCCCTCATCTTTCGATGCCTCAAAGAGGTGTTCACCATCATATGCATCCTTTATTTTTTATATTTTAAGATCAAAAAGTGCCACTATGTGGCTTTCACTTAAGGATCAAGACATTATTCTCATACTTTTCCATTTTGTGACTAAGAGATTCAATCACTTCCCCATAGTAAGCTTGTGTATCTAGTTCAATGTCAAAACCTACTTTGTGATCTCCATATGGTATATGGTCATGAAGCCCCATGAACTTGAATATAGATTCATCATTTTTGAATGAATCCATAATAGGTGGTCCTCATTGGTCCCAGTTTATAAGTTGAGAGTAGACTAGTTTCAATTTAGTGATTTGGTTGTTGGAAGCAAAGGATGTAGTGGTTATCATGAATATACATGTATCCTCAAATAGTTTTGTGTTATCAAAGGGGGAGTCATCGATGGTATCACTATGCAATGTAGGTAACCAAGAGGAAGATTTGACTCCCTTAACAAAAACACCCTTGCCATGAATGGTCACTTTGATTGTGGTACATCCAAGACCAAGATTCTTAGGTCATTTCTCAAGAGCAAGAGGTTTTATCAAACCATTATTATTTTGTCCCAACTTTTCATTCTTGGTGTATACCTAACCCATCATCAGTTGTAGTCCTTTGTTGTCATCCTCCATTGGAAGAATGGGTTTGGGTATGTTATCTTGATATAACAATTATGATACATTATCCTCATCAATGATTTCTTTGTTCAAATCTCCCCACTTTTTGAAAGTGGTAGATGTTATCTTGATTGTCTTAGATACCTTATCAATAGGTTGAGGCTTCCCATGAGATCTAGGAGAAAGAGTAAATTCTCCAATTACAAAACAATCCTTCTTCAAGTTATAGTCTCCACAACCATTTTCTTTGATCACTGCTTTGATATCAAGGATGTTTTGCATGATGGGTGCTTTTTAGTTGGAGGTGGAAGCTAGGGAAGATGGGTCAATGAATGAGGATGGTATTGGCACTTCATCGTTCTTAAGCACTTGAAGGATGATATAGTACTTTTCTTCTAGGCTCTTGCAATAATAAAAGGGTTCAAGATTTCCATGGATTGTGATTTCTCTATCTTCATAGGGAAATTTAAAGCATTCATGGTATGTGGAAGCTGCAGCTTGCATGGTTTGGATCCATGGACAACCTAGAAGAATATTATATGGTAGGTCAAGGTCAAGCACTTGACAAGTAGTTTTTGCAATTACGGGTCCTAATTGGATGGGGATTTTGATTGTGCCTTCATAAACCCGTTCGTAATCATCATATTCCCTTATAGTAACCCCTTTTTCCTTTTCAATGACATCTTCAGAATAGCCCAAGTTCTTGATTTGTTGAAGAGTACAAATATTAAGACCAACTCCTCCATCCACCAAGACTCTTTTAACTTTGTTTTTGTGAGTGAGGACCTAAAGGTGGAATACACAATTGTGTGATGGTTGTGTGGGAAGGTCTTTCTTAGAAAAGGTGAGAAGATGAGGGGTGGTGATGCATCCAACCATAGCTTGGAATTGTTTTCTATCAAGATTATTAGGTACGGATGATGATGATAAATCATTTTCTAAGATGTCCCTATGTGTAGGATATATTTTCAGTAACCCCAAGATGAAGATTTGGGTGGGGGTCTTATTCAATTGGTCCAAGAGACTATAATTATTGGGATTTGAATTTGGTAGTGAGGGTGGTGCCCTAGGTTGTGATGGTGCTCCTTGGATAGTGACCTTTCCTCTATGTGTGGTGACTCCACACTCTACACTAGACCCTTTGATTATGATGATGGATATAAAATGATCACAAGACGCTACCACATTGTTATAAACATGACCTACATTGTGGTAATCCTTCCCTTTTGCATTATCATTTCCCTTGCTATGGTTTGGCATCGGGTTCTTGTCTATTTTAAGGTCTTCATTTCATAATTTTTGATCCACAGTTACATCTCCATTGTTGATAAGATCTTGAATGATATTTTTAAATTTCATGCAACTCAATGTCTTGTGTCCCTTGATTTTATGAAAATCACAAAGATCCTTCTCGTTATACCATGGTGGTTTAACTTGAGGTTCTTGGTAATTTTGATAATTAGGGAGAGTGATGAGATTAGATTGCACTAATTTTGCATGACCACTTTAATAGGTTCCCCCAAAGGTGTGTACTTACGTCATTGAGGATAATTGTTTTGAGGGGTTGGTCCTCTTTGGGTGTTGGCATTATTGATTATTTGTTGGTTGTTTTGCGGGTTCATGTTTGGTTGTTGCGTGTTTTGTTGTGGATTCGTTTATTGGATGTTTTTCTATTTTGGAGCACTTAAAACCACTCTTGCATCAACTACACCACCATTAGTAATGTTCTTATTTTTGGCCCATATGTGAAGCTTGTCATTAGAACTAGATAATGGACGGATATATTTGTATGCTTGTGTGGCTCCTTGTGTGATGAGGGCTCTTTCAATGTTAAGACCCCTAGGGATGAGTTCTCTGTATGAAGGATAAATTTGTTGGAAGGATAAATTTGTGTCCACATTGGCAATAATGATCTCTATCTATTGCTATTTGAGAATTGGCCATTTGTATTTACCAGCCCTATGCCTCCATCATTGCAAAAAAATTGTAAATGATTCACCATTGTTTTGTTTTAGGGTGTATAGTTCCTCCAAACTTGCATCCATATCAAGGTTGTTGGAGAAGTGATCCACAAACTCATCTATTATTTATTGAAAAGTTCAGATTCCAGTAGGTAGATGTAAAAACAATTCTATGGATTGGCCTCCCAAACTACGTGGGAAAAGACACATCAAATGGGATTCATTGTATGCTACTTCCATACATGCCAAATAAAACTACTTGATATGATCTTCTGGATTTGCATGCTCTTTGTATTTTTCAAAATTGGGGATCTCAAATCCTAGTAGGAACGGTATCATTGCAATATTATGATCAAAAGGATATGGACACAAGTCTCGTTGTGCATACTATTTCTTCATTTTTCCAGCTTGGATATCTTGAATTTTTTGTGTAAGCATTCTGATTTCTGATAACGGTAGATGAATTGTATGTTGTATTTTGATAATGGGGTGTGTTTGTGTTAAGTTTATTGTATGGTGTGTATGGTGGGAGTTTTAGTATTGCGGATTGAATGGTGATAATGGTGGTGGTGTGTTGTATGCTCCTTGTGAATTTTGGTTCAAGACATTTTGTTGTGAATTTGCAAATAGTTGTTGGTTGTAGTACAAGCCTTGTTGGTGTTGGTGTTGTTAAGAATATTGTTGTGCTTGTAATTGAGCTTGTTGTTGTGCTTGCAATTGGGCTTGTTGTTGTTGTGTAAGCAATTGGGCTTATTGTTGTGCAAGCAATTGAGCTTGTTGTTGTACTTACAATTGAGCTTGTGCCTATTGTGCTTGCAATTGGTCTTATTGTTGGGCTTGCAATTGAGCTTCTTGTTGTTGTTGATACACAATATATTGTTGATAAGCCAAATCATTTTGTCCTTGAGGTGATGGAATGGTGTTTTAATTTTGGACATATTGGCTTGGTTGAATGTATTGTCTTGATGGGATATTTTGATTTTGTGGAATAAGGGGTGGATTTTTGGGAATCATGTTATGAGTGGCTTGTGATGGAGGATTAAGTTTATTTTGGGTTGATTGATGTGTGATAAATTTTTGATTGTTGGACAATTTACTTTGATTTGGTACATGTTGGGCTTGTTGTGAAACTTTTCTTTGATTTTGTTGTGCTATCAATCCTTACAAAATTTGGGATTATGATGGAGGAATGCAAGTTTAAGGACCCATTTGATTTTTCATTTTTTGAGGGACTCCTTGAATCAAAGGTTGGGATACTAGATATGATGCCACTTGGTGTTGTGTGATATTAGTGGCATACCTTGATTTGGGGTCAATTGATTTAGAGGATTATCTTGATGATTTGATTTTGGGATCAATTGGATGGTTTTGTGATGATTGACCTTGCAATGTTGATGATTGACCTTGAAATGTTGTGTTCACTTGTCCTTGGATATTTTCTCGGGGTTGTTGAACACTAGGGACATTTGTTTGAACATTTTGGGTATTTTTTGTGATTGAAGAATATGGTTTGGCATGAAATGTTGGTGCCACATTTTTGTTGTGGATATGTGATGTAATTGGCATGTTTGGATGTTGAGAGTGTTGTGGAATGGAGATTTTTTGGGGGATGATTATGTTTTGAGTACCCAAATTTATATTGTTCCCTAGATTTTGAGTGTTACCAAGTTGAGTTCCTTGTTGAGTTGGAAGACTAGATGAAACCATCCTAGAAGTTAAAGGTTAGCTTGGTACATGTAGTGAAGATGGTTGAGCGATAGATTGAACAACATTTTGGACCAAGAGTTGTGTGAGAGATTTTTGAGGAATGGATGCAAAATTCACCAAAGCTTGTTCCCTTAATGTGTTCAAATCAAAGGTGGGAGGGAATTTAGCTCCTTCCTTTTACAAGGCTAACATGTATTGGGTTGGATTCAATTTCATCATAGTGTTGATAAGATGGTGAGTCTTGGGATCTTGTTTCAACTCAAGTAGTTCCTCTATTTTAAGTTCATTGGGATTCTTGGTAACATCCTCTACTTCATACCCCATTTCATATGAAGATTGAGGTGGATTCTGCGATGGAGTGGTGAAACCTCTAGGATAGAATTCTTGCATTGTAAGGTTTGGATCACTCATGGTAGATAAATTTTAGTTTTGCTCCATGTCTCTCTTGTATTTTGACCTTGTTGTCGCCATAAAACTTGGATCAACTTTGGGAGTAGTGCAGTGTGATTTGTATTGTTGAAACTCATGAGTTGATTCATTTTTTTGTAGAAGTATACCCCAAAGGTGTTTAGGACCAATGATGTGAATGATAAAAGGATGATGATGTGAATGATGAACTCCTAATTTTGGACAACACTAGAAATAAATTTTGATGTTTGTGTTTTGATAAGGATGCTGATGAACTTGTGAATCCTAAAAGAAGACTTGTGACTTTAGGATAAAATTGTTCAAAATGATGTGTGCTAATCTAACTAAATATATGAAAAAGGATCCATTTCCAAACATATAATTAAACTAGATGATGCTTTGATGAAAACCTAGGTCTACGAGATTTGCTTTTTTGTCCAAAATTTAAAGTTGTTGGTGAGATGAGATATCAAATTTTTTGATGTGTTGGTTGATCCTCATGTTTGAACCTAAGACTGACTTGTGACAAGATCAAGGTGTTGAAAGACATGCTTTTTCCTTTGAGTATTTAAACCTAAGAGACCAATGTTTGTTTGATGATAGAACTTTGGTATGATGTTTGAAGGTGTATTATACCCAAAATTGTTTTAATAGAAACAACTTAAGTATGTACTTCCTTATTTTCTCTTTGTTGTTTGGAAGTCAAGATGTTTTGAGAATAGGACCAAGGTGTACCTACTTTGTGGGTTGAATTGATTAAACTTTGATTTAATGTGAGTGAATTTTACCACATAAAAGGTCTCAATTAAAGTTTAAAACTAAGAATATGTATAACAAGGCCAAATACTTTCCACAAAAGTCTGACATTGTGGAAATCAAAGAGCTAAGCCATAGTTCCCTAGGTTAACTTTGATATAAGTGAGTAGAGATATGGTCAGATATATTATGAAAACACTAATATATTATTTTAATAAAAGCAAGATATATTTAGAGGTATGCAGTAATATATTTTCCTTCAAGTGCAAATCAATAGATAACAATGCAAATCTCATTCAAACATAGCGCCTGTTTGCCAATTTTTCAATATGGTACCTATTCTAGAAGCGCCAAAAAGTGGGTTTCATTGGAAGAATGTTTTGTTTCTTTTTTCTTGCTTTTTTATCTTTTTTATTTTTTTGGATTTTTATCTTTTTTAATTTTTTTGATTTTTACCCTTTTTCCTAGGATATTCTGACGTGCCTCATGTATAGAACTTCTTGAGGTGGCTATTGTTCAACAGTTTGGCTAAGGGTTCTCCCTAAGGATTATCCAACTGATAAGCTCCAAAATTGTAGCTTTCTATGATGATAAATGGGCCTAACCAATTGGGTTCAAATTTGCCTTTTCCATCTTGATTCGGTTGTACTTTTTGATTCTCTTTAAGGACCAAGTCACCTACCTAAAAGTTTTTTTCTTTGATCCTTTTGTCGTAGCTTAGTTTTAGTTGATTCTGATAAACCTATAGATGGTTTAACGTGCTCAGACGTCTTTCATCTAGGAGCTCCAACTCATCTAATTTGGATACCTGGTACTCTTTGTTGCTGACCATTCCTTTTAGTGAGGCTCGTAATGAGGGGATTTCAACCTCGATAGGTAAGACTACTTTTGATCCATAAACCAAGGAAAATGGTGTGGTACCTATAGGTGTTTGGATGCTAGTTTGATAGAACCATAGAGTTGGGTTTAGCTGCAAATTCCAATCACAGCCGACCTCATTAATGGTCTTCTTTAGTATTTTCAAGATGGTTTTGGTAGACGCTTCAGCCTGACCATTTCCTTGGGGGTAATAGGGCATGGAGAGTCTATGTTGGATAGAGAATTTGGAACACAGTTCTTGGACATTTTGATTCTTTAATGGGGTGTCATTTTGTCCGTTATAATTATTTGGTGAATTCCATACCTACAAATTAGATAATTCAGAATGAATTTTGATATCTATTTTCCAATGATGTAGGTCATTGGAATTGCTTCTATCCATTTGGTGAAGTACTTTGTTGCAGTGATCATAAACTTATGCCTGTTAGAGGAAGCAGGAGAAATCTTACCTATCAGGTCTAATCCCCATTGCAAAAATGGCCATGGTGTTGTGATGGGTCTCAACTCATGTGTTGGTGTGTCAACGAGGAAACTATGTTGCTGGCATTGATGACATTTTTGAGAATATTGAATACAATATTGATCCATGGAGGGCCAGTAGTACCCTGTTCTCAACAACTTTTGGACTAGGTTAGGTCTACTAGAGTGGGACCCACAAATACCTTTGTGTACCTCTTGTAAGGTCGTTTGTGCTTCTTCTGTGTTTTTATACATTGAAAAATGTCTTAGTCTACGATCAACATTTTTCTTGGTCTTCGTCTCCACATAATTAAATAATTTTAATTATTTAATTATTCTTCATCATTCTTCTATTATTTAAATAATTTTTAATTATTTAATTAATTCACTTCCTAACCTTTATTTTGTCTTGATCAATTAAATAAATTTAATTGTCACTAAAACCCCTTTTTCTTCAATAATTAGATAAATCGTTATTTATTTCGTTATTTGTCTTTTATCATTCACCTATAGTCAAATAATATTAATTGTTATTATTTTTCTATTCATTGACCTTTCCTATTCCTCCATAATTAAATAATTGTCGAAATTATTTAATTATCTCATGACATTTCTTTCCTCCATTAAATAATTAACTTAAATTAATTATTTATGTCTCATGTCCATTTTCCCATTTAATTAAAATTGATTCTATAAATCATTTTAATTCAATGTCCATTTCCTCCAACTTGCCTTTTCTTTTCTCTCAAAATAAATAATTTGAAAAAAAAAATATTTGTGCCTCCACTTGTCCAAAGATTCCTTCCTCATGAATTAATTGATTTCTAATTTCTAATTTCACCATTATCCCTCCACTATCTCATTTTGTGAATCTCAATCGTCGATCATCTCTGGGCTCTTTCTAATCTTGAACATTTGTTTTGTAACCTCCCCCTCTCTGTGTTGCATGTCCTCTCATCCATTGATCTTGGACTATTTCTAGAAGATTGATCTTGTCTGTCCATTCGAATGGTTGTCTATAAAAGAAGCCTTTCTCCTCCATTTTTTCCATAATAACCACTATCTCCAACTTTCTTGCTTACAATTTGTAGGTATTTGTACAAGTTAGACTACAAATTTGAGGGAATATTTGCAAAAGAAGGAGAGACAAGAGAAGTGATTCAACTTCAATGGGGAGTTCTTTATTTCCTTGCTTTCATTTTTCTTTCTCCATTTGATTGTTTTCTTTTGTTTAGATTGGGTTATTAGCCTAGTAGTGTTGTGGTTGTCGCTATTATCTAGGCTAGCTTGTTTTTCCCCATCTTACATTGGTGAACCCAATGTGAAGACAAGATTTTGTAGGATCCATATGATATTTTTTTGTTTTTGTAGGTTTTTTTATGAAATGACGCAACTAAGACGTGTAGCAACGTAAGTGATAAGGAACGACACATCTGTTGAAAATAACAATGCAACTGTTTGGAGGGTAACCGAGTTCAAAATAACAATGCATTTATTGAAAACAGTGACACATTCTTGGGAAAGAATTTTGAATTCAAGATCACGATGCAACTACTTTGATGTGACACAACACAGTGACGCATCTAAAGTATTGAATGACACAACTACCTATTTGGTATAAAAAAGATTTTTTTTTGTTTGCGTTCAATTTTTCTTTTGGGTTTTCAAGTAGAGTGGGGTTTTCGGTTGCTAATTGTCTATTTTCAGCATGTGGCTTTGGAGTTATAGAGTTCCAAAAAAAATTGTTTCTTTAGAAACAACAAAAAAAATTGAGCTCTTTTATTAGTTTAGATTTAACTAATTGTATTTTTGTTTTTTTCCAGCTACAACTTGCATCAAGACCATAAGGTTAAAATGAACTTTCATATCTCACTCATAAGGATTTAAAAAGAACAAAAAAATGCATCTTTTCACTCATGGGAATTAAAATGAACTTGCATCAAATTTCATTGGTATAAAAAAGAATCCAAGTATCTTCAAATCATTAGCAAAAGGTTAAAATTTACAACGGTCTTTCATGTTTGGTGATTTGCAAACTGTCATAGAGTGTGTATGGTATCCTCTCGCACCATTTGGAGATCTTGAGGATCAAAAGTACCTCTTTGGAATTTTTATAATCACACCCCTCATTTGAATATTGGGCTTAAAATGAACCCCATGTGAGTGTGAGGAAAAGGAACTAAGTATGCTCTCTCCTTGCACTCCATGCAATATGGGAGATCAAAAATAGTGTACTTCCTCACTTTTGTTTACCTTTATTTTAGAGGGCCTACCACCCTGCTTCGAAAGGTGGGAACAGCCCAAGCGGTAACAAAGCTAAGGCCAAGATTTTCCAAACCACTATATAAGAAATGTGCTTATTGATGAAATTCATTTAGCAATAGGTAGATGTGTCATACCAATGAGTGCCACCCTCAGTAGCCCTGTGAGCTACATTAAAATAATTCCTTAGGGAAAGGATTGAGAGGCCTCTTGACTGACCATAGTCTTGAGCTAATCTTTCCACATGTATGGACACCTTGAACAAATTCCTTTATTAAGAACCAATTTGTGCTAGTGGCCAAAAACCCTTTTATACGCTCGTTGATCATTGGAGGTCGGACCTCTGAAGGTGCCCCACGTCTTCACTAAGCATGTGTAGAGACAATAATTCCTCTTTGGGGAATGAGACTTAGTGAGCTTGAGAAGTGAGTGTTGTGGAAGGGAGCCAGTGCCACAAAGTCTCTAGTTGTTCGCCTTGTTTAAGTGGATAGAGAAATCCAAGTGGGGATATCAACTAGTGGTTTACATAAGGATTGTGCATTGTTGTCTATGTGTTTTACTTTGAAATCAAAACATTTTCACATCCAAAACCAAACCAAAAACAAGTGCTTGTGACTGTATTATGTGTTTTCCAATCAAATTTCATCAAAAATAGTCAAAATCCACTCAAAAACTAGGTCAAAAACATCAACACTTCCAAAAAAAATTGGAAATTGTGCCTCGACTTGCTGTCTTGTATCTCTATTAAAGACTTGGCGGATTTACCCTTTGTTGGTCTTCTTTATCAGCCTATCGCCCAAATCCTGAACATTTCAACCTTGTCGCACAGTTCAAAAGTCTCTTAACTTCCCAACTGGTCGATCTCCTTCAATGTTACGATGTTCAGGATTTTCCTAACCTACTGTGGAAGTTGTAAGTTTGTGTTTTCTCTGATTGAGCGACAAGCCGACGGATGTGGGGACCACTTGGAATTCTAGGAGACTTCTTGAGAATATTGTAGATTCCCAGCTTCATTCTCCAGAAATGCACAAGCAGTAAACGTGTGTCATGGTGGAGACTACAAGGAATGACCAACAGTTTGGTGCGATGGTCAAATGTGGTGTACGAGTAAGTTGGTAATAAAAGGACTAACTCGTGGATACCTAAAATTCTTCGGGCTTTTATTTATAAACTAATGACTACTAATATTTTGCATCAATGTGGTATATTTTCGATGTGGTATATTTTCGATGGTTGAGCTTCTTGGAAGTCCTAGCGACAACGATGGTCTTGCTGATAGTTCTGCAATGGACACCGGTGAGAAGTCTTGCCGATAGAGTTGATCTGGCCAATGGTTTTGCATTCGGTATGATCTCTTACTGATGGAAAATTGGTTTTCTTGTGATATCAGGGAGACTTGTTTTGTTATCGGTATGACTTCTTAGGGTGTTGCCGATACCTTTGGTCTTGCCGATAGCTATGTGATCATGTATTTTGGCATCGGGGAGACACGGTCTAGTGTCTCACCGACATGCGATACAGTTGAACTTTTTGACCGAATGTCTGTCCTACGTGGTGTGTGTTGAGCCAATGAGAGAAGTGGAATGTGAATTGTTGGAAGTTGAATAGTTGTGACTATTCTATTGTGGAAAATGAATAGGTCATAAGTAGAACGGATTACACTCTGCAATTGTTGATGATGAGAGAAGTGTGAGAAAACGAAGGGTTTTCTCGACTGAACACGGATTGATCTAAGTGGGTTCATTGTATGAGTCTAAGAGCATTGTGAGATTAATGTTATGTACAATATTGATCAGTGAATGTTGTTGTTGTAAATTGACATCAGAAAGTTAAGTCTGATCTTTGTATGTAATTTTCTTTACTGTAATACAAAGAGGATTTTCTTGGTGTGGTGGGTTTTTTTCCCGTAAGGTTTTTCCCACGTAAATCTAGTGTCCAATTGTGTATGTGTTATTTTCTCTTTTATGTTAATTATTTTCAAGTGTATCTTATTGAACATTAATTGCAAAATTTAAATTCATATCTGCATTCTTCCCTGAGGTTTTGGCATTAGGAGAGTTTGTTCCACACCTAAGCTTTCCTTAAAAGTGGTATCAGAGCCTGGCCAGTTGTGTTATCCTTGTGGGTACGTTGGATTTTTTGAGTTAATTTTGTTTAGTGGGAATCTTGTAGAAGTCTGGTAATTCAAATTACAGATTAAGATGGAAAGCATGTCAGGAAAGATTGAAATTGAGAAATTCAATGGTAGCAATTTTGAGTTGTGGAAACTTAAAATGGAAGATCTATTAGTTGATTGTGATCTTTGGCTTGCTGTATATGGAACAAAACCTACAGGCATGAAGCAAGAGGATTGGGACCTCACAGATCAAAAATCAAAGGGGCTGATAAGGCTTTGTTTAGCAAACTTTGTTCTTCTAAATGTTCATGAAGAAAAGACTGCATCTTCTTTGTAAAGACTGGGAGCTATTTATCGTGGCAAGTCCTCGGTGAATAAGTTGTTCTTGAGAAAGAAGTTGGTACTTTTGAAAATGCAGTGAAGGACATTTGTTTGATCATTTGAATGCTTTCAACATGTTGATTATTTAGTTAGCATCCTGTGGGTGGAATTGACAAGAAGACCAGGCTATCATTGTTATGTTATTTGCCGCATTCTTGGGACTACTCTAAGGATGGCTATTGGGGAGTAAGGGACATCCACTCTTTAAGATGAATATGTTGTTGCTTTGTTATCGTAAGAGATGAGAAGAAAATATTCGAGATGGAAAAGGAGCTCGTCGTTAAAGGTGACTCAAAAGAAAAAGGCAAGAAGAAGGACAAGAAGTCCAAATTGAAACTGTGAGGAGATCAAAGTCTCAAGAATTCTAAGGTGGAAGTGTTGGAATTGTGGGAAACCTGGCCATGTCTGAAAGGATTGCAAAGAGGAGAAAAAGAAGAAGAAGAAGACTTCTTCCGATAATGATTCTTCTCAGATTGATGCAGACGCTTTCATTGTAGCCTGGATACTGTGCATCGACAGTCTAGCTGATTGATCTCTTGAGCATCTTCCGTTATGACATTCCTAGAGAATGGTCTACTAAGTAAGGAAAATATGATGGTGCAAGGGGTATTTGGCAAGCTTTATTCATCTCTAGAAATAGCTAGCCATGGAAGAGTCAAAATCTAGCCCTTTGATGTAAGAGTGAAGGAATCAATGATGATGCATATACCAGTCTAGCTTCAAAATTTACTTTCTCGTTAGTGTGTCGAATGATGTTGGAGTGCAAGTCTCATTCTAGGAACATGCAAAATGACTCAGAGGTCTGGGGCTTGGTGCTAGCTAGTGCCTATATTGGTACCTTTTGTATAAGTTGGATGTACATGATGTGCAATGCAATAGTGTCTCGTGAAAGTCGCTGCATATACTATGGCGAAAAAGGAGAAAAAGTTCCCTGAGAGGTAAACCTACAGTTAAACTCAGCAAAAAAAGACTATGCTATGGCATCATAGGTCAATACATTGGAGAAAAAGGTTTAAAAACTTGAAAATAAAAACCGTTGAAGGGGCTTGGATGATTGTAACTTTAATTCAAGTTTTGTAGTATTGTATATATGGTAAAACAACATTGTGTTTCATTTTACCTACCACAAATCTTTTGGTTTACTTTGATTAGCATACATTATGATGTTTTTGGTCCAGAATGTTCCTTTCTTTGTCTAAATCAAGATATTATGTATCGCTCATTGATGATTATTCAAGAAGGAATTTTTTAATTTTTTGAAAAGTAAATCAAAAGTGTTCAGTCATTTTAAGGAATTTAAAAACCTTGTGGAAAATCAGAATGGAAGAAAAATAAAATGTTTAAGGACTGACAATGGCAGTGAGTTTTGTTCTGATGATTTCGAAAGGTACTGTAAAGATCATGGGATTAAAAGACATAAAACTACACCCTACACTCCACAACAAAATGGAGTTGTTGAAAGGTTCAACAAGACAGTGATGGAAAGAGCACGAAGTATGCTAAGCAGTGTTGGCTTGGAGGAGAAGTTTTGGGTTTAGGCAGTTGCAACATGTTATTAAATAAACCATTTGTCTGAATTCCTCTCTTGTTGAGAAAACACCTTTGGAAGCATGGTCTGGAAAGAAGTCCTCTCTAAGACACATTCATGTCTTTGGCTGTGAGGAATATGCATATGTGTCGAATGAAAAAAGGTCTAAATTGGAAAACAAGGCTGTTAAATGTATTTTTATTGGTTATAGTGCTGGCATAAATGGATACAAGCTTTGGAATCCTGATACGGAGAAGGTTCTATATAGCAAAAGTTTTATTTTTTATGAGATGAAGCCTTCTACTTTGGATCTACAGTCAAAGACAAAATTAGAAAATAAAAAGGATGTAGTTGAAATTCCTCCGACACCAGATAAAGAGGAATTGAAAATTTTAAATGTACCTGGAACTGAGGAGAGCTCAAGTAGTTCTGATAGTTCTGAAGAAGAAGAACAACTTCAGCCTCAGCCTGTGAGGAGGTCAACACGTGAAAGAAAGCAACCTGATAGGTATGGGTTTTCTTTGTTAGATTATACTTGTGCCTATGCTTTAATTTCTAGCACTAATGAGCCTAGGATTGTGAAAGAGGCATTTAGAATGTCTTATTCAAACTCTTGGTTGGAAGCCATGAATGAAGAAATGGCATCATTAGAAAAGAATGATACTTGGAGTTTGGTGCCCTTGCCTAAAGGCAGAAAAGCTGTTGGCTACAAATGGGTATTTAAAAAGAAAATAGGTCCGGATGGTAGTGTGGAAAAGTATAAGGTGAGGTTGGTTGCGAAAGGGTATTCCCAAGTAGAGGGAATTGATTGCGGAGAATTTTTTCCTTTAGCTAAGTTGATCGCTCATCGATTTCTTTTGTCACTTGGCAGAGTTTATGACTTAGAGGTTGAACAAGATGGATGTGAAGACAACATTTCTTCATGGTGATCTTGGAAGAAATTTATATGTCCCAAATTTAAGTACTTGGTGGAAAAAGGTAAAGAAAATCTGGTTTGCAAGTTAAAAAATCTATGTATGGATTAAAACAATCTCCTAGAATGTGGTACCAAAAGTTTGACATGTTTGTTTTTTCATTGAGATTTGTAAGATCAAAATTTGATCACTATGTGTATTTCAAAGCTGAAAATGATCGTGTTCTTATTATTGCTCTCTATGTGTATGATATGTTGTTCATAGGCAATAGTAAGTTAATGATTTCTGATCTAAAATCTCAGTTGTCTGCAAATTTCAAAATGAAAGATCTTGGTGTAGCCAAGTATATTCTAGGAATGGAAATAACAAAGGACAGAAAGAGGAGAAAACTTTGGCTTAGTCAAAGTAAGTATATTAAAATTGTTCTCAAGAGATTTTGTATGACTGATTGCAAGCAACTAGTCGTTCCAGTGTTGCAGGGAACGAAGTTATCTGTTGAAGACTATCCAAAATCTCCTACTGAGATGGAGGACATGACTAGAGTACCTTATGCTAGTGCAGTTGGAAGTTTAATGTTTGCAATGGTCTGGACAAGGCAGACATTGCCCAAGCAATGAAAGTACGAATCATTTATGGAAAATCCTGGAAGGACACATTGGGATGTTGTGAAGAGAGTGTTTAGATAGCTAAAGGGCACTTCATAATATGCTTTATGTTACCATGGAAATTTGGTTGAATCACAGAGGAATCTCAGCATTCGAGGCTATGTGGATTTTGATTGGGCAGGGGACATTGATAGTAGAAGATCCACCAGTGGATATATTTTCATGATGAATGGTGGTGCAGTTAGTTGGATGAGTAAGCGGCAGGCTGTAGTCACTTTGTCCACTATAGAGGAAAAATACATGGCAGCAACACATGCTTGTAAAGAGGCAATCTGGTTAAAACATTTACGTTCTAACATTGGGTTTGATGCAGGGAAAATTACAATTTACTGTGACAATCAGAGTGTTATTTGTTTGGCGAAAAATCCTACTTTCCATGCCAGGATGAAACATATTGATGTTCAGTATCATTTTGTACGAGATATGGTGGAAGATGGAAAGCTCTCTTTAGAAAAAAATGGATGCTCTAGAAAATGTTGCAGATGCATTGACGAAACCAGTGAGCACAGAAAAGTACAAGTGGTGTGCCAGTTTGATGGGCCTTGGAGCCCATGACCTTCATTAACTTCGAGTTTGAAGGAAGCTAGTAAGTCTTCATCAAGTGGGAGATTGTTGGAAATTGTTCCTCAACTTGCTGGCTTGTATCTCTGTTAAAGACTTGGTGGATTTACCCTTTGTTGGTCTTCTTTATCAGCCTACCGACCAAATCCTAAACCTTGGAACCTTGTTGCACAGTTCAAAAGTATCTTAACTTCCCAACTGGTCAATCTCCTTCAATGTCGCAGTTTTGGGATTTTCCTAACCTACTGTGGAAGTTGTAAGTTTGTGTTTTCTCTGATTAAGCAACAAGCCGACGGATGTGGGGACCACTTGGAATTCTGGGAGACTTGTTGAGAATATTGTAGATTCACAGCTTCATTCTCTGGAAATGCACAAGCAGTGAACGTGTGTCGTGGTGGAGACCACAAGGAATGACCAACAGTTTGGTGCAATGGTCAAATGTGGTGTACGAGTAAGTTGGTAATAAAAGGACTAACTCGTGGATACCTAAAAGTCTTCAGGCTTTTATTTATAAACTAATGACTACTAATATTTCGCATCAATGTGGGATATTGTCGATGGTTGAGCTTCTTAGAAGTCCTAGCGATAGCAATGGTCTTGCTGATAGTTCTGCAATGGACACCGGTGAGAAGTCTTGCCAATAGAGTTGATATGGCCGATGGTTTTGCATTCGGTATGATCTCTTGCCAATGGACAATTGGTTTTCTTGTGATATCGGGGAGACTTGTTTTGTTATTGGTATGACTTCTTAGGGTGTCGCCGATACCTTTGGTCTTGCCGATAGCTATGTGATCGAGTATTTTGGCATCGGGGGGACACGGTCTAGTGTCTCACCGACATGCCATACAGTTGAAATTTTTGACCGAATGTTTATCCTAAGTGGTGTGTACTGAGCCAATGAGAGAAGCGGAATGTGAACCATTGGAAGTTGAACAGTTACAACTATTCTGTTATGGAAAATGAACAGGCCATAAGTAGAATGGATTACACTCTGTAATGGTTGATGATGAGAGAAGTGTGAGAAAACGAAGGGGTTGCTCGACTGAACACAGATTGATCTGAGTGGGTTCATTGTATGTGTCTGAGAGCATTGTGAGATTAATGTTCTGTACAAGATTAATCAGTGAATGTTGCTGCTATAAATTGACATCAGAAAGTTAAATATGATCTCTGTATGTAATTTTCTTTACTATAATACAAAGAGGCTTTTCTTGGTGTGGTGGGTTTTTCTCCCGGTTTTCCCACGTAAATCTAGTGTCCAATTGTGTATGTGTTCTTTTCTCTTTTCTATTAATTCTTTTCAAGTGTATCTTATTGAACTGTAATTCCAAAATTTAAAGTCATATATTCATTCTTCCCTGAGGTTTTGGCGTTAGGAGAGTTTATTCTGCACCTAAGCTTTCCTTACAAAAACAACATTTTGTGAACTATAATTGTCAAAAATAGAGCCACAACTAATATTTTGCACCGCAATTGATCACTGGAAAACCACAACTATTATACTAAACCATATTTGCAGAAAAAAGAGTCTTAACTATCATTCTGAGCCATAACTTCATTCTAGAAACCCACAACCTAAAATGATGCATTTGCAGAAAACAAAACCATAATTGCCTGACAACCAAAAACTTGCAAGTTCCTTGTCTAATATCCAAACAATTCATTTCATAGTGACCCTAACTGCTAAACCAAAGACTTACAGGCCTTTACCAGGTCATCCCAGCCTTTCCATTTAGGATTTCATTGCATTATAGGTTACTTTCCCCATCCTTTGCATTACATAAATTAAACTTAAGCCTTAGGTTGCATCTTCCTTTAAAAATTTTGACATAGGAAGATTATTAAGCTTTTGTACAGTCCTTGATTTCTTATCCAATTCTTCATTGACCTTTATTCTTCATTTTATCAACCTTTTTCATTATCACCTTTGTCAAATTTGAGTCTCAAGCTTGTGTCCTAGCCTTGACTCTACCTTGTCAAAATTATCCTCTTAATTATCACAAAGTTCAATGGCATTTGTGTTTGCTATCTTGGACCTACATTAGCTTGGTTGCCATCCTTTGTCTAAAATCCTAGAATTCATATCCTTAGCATTACCATAGTCTCATTTAGATTCATATCATAACCTTTGACCATAGCTTTAATTATCATCTTATCAATGTTTAGCCTAGCATTTAGCTTGCACTTTCACTTTGCACCTTTATATCCCAAAAATACCAAAGTGTAGTTCAATTTCATCTTAACCTTAGTTTCACCATTACCCTTGATCATTGGCTTAACATCTTATCATTATCATTGGTCATTATTTAATCAACCTTTAGCATCCTTTAGCATTCATTAGCTTCATTTAGTTTCACCATTTGGTCATTATTATCCTTGCATAATCACCTTCATCCTTATATTCCAAAAATATCCAAAAACATAGTTTAGCTTCATTATCACCTTGTATTACCTTCCCACTTGCAAGTCTCACATGGTTGAAACAAGGTCATGAACCAAAAGAAAGGACATGGATTTTTCAAGTGACCCTTTTCATGACACCACCCTTGGATCAAATTTAAATCAATCCACACCTCAAAGGAAGACACCACAAAGAGACCCTACATTGGACAATCTAAACCTAGATGAATTCAACAAGAAATTGACCCAAGAATAAATTGAAAGAGCCTACCAAGATCCAAGGGTTTAAGAATGGTTGATCAACTTGTTGGTAATGACCCTAATAGATTTTTTTATGCACTATCCAAAAAGGATGCCAAACTCCCTCAAGGCTTTGATGTATCAACCATTGTAGAAGAAGATACCCAAAATCCATTTGCACTAGGGATGCCCTCTTCACAACAAATGTCAACTATACCACTTGGGACAACTACACACATGACCAACACTACCAGACACATCCCTAGCATCACTACATTTGGAAACAAGGTTATACACAAGGAAAAAGTTTCACTTTTAGAAGTTCATCAAATTCCATAGAAAAGACCTTTACAAATCCCCTTTTTCAAAATGCAAATCAAGGTCCTATATCACAAGGTCCCACATCTTTTCTCCAAAACCAACTATACCACTTGGGACAACTACACACATGACCAACACTAACACACACATCCCTATCATCCCTACATTTGGAAACAAGGTTACCCATACTATTACACAAGGATAAAGTTTCACTTTTAGAAGTTCATCAATTCCATGGGAAAGACCTTTGCAAATCCCCTTTTTGAAAATGCAAATCAAGGTCCTATATCACAAGGTCCCACATATTTTCTCCAAAATACAAATCAAGGTCCTATACCTACACTTCAAAACACAAATCAAGGTCCTTCATTCCAATTTCAAAGCATGCCCTCATCAAGCCAACATAAACCAAATAAATCTAGAAAAATTCACATTGTCCCATGAAGGACCCCAAATCAAAATACCAATCAAGGTCCCACTCCTACATTGCAAGGACATACATTCTCAAAAATTAATCAAGGACCTACCCCATCATTTCAAAATGTTAATCAAGGACCTACACCATCATTTCAAAATGCTAATCAAGGACCCATACCCCCTTTCCAAAACACAAATCAAGGACCAAATTTTCAAATCCAAGGGACAAATCAAGGGCGTACACCTCCATTCCAAAATGCTATACCAAATGCAAACATGACCTTTGGGACAAACCTAAATTTCAATTTCATTCCAAACCAAAACAACACACATCAATATGGTAACCAAGGTACCACGCCTCAAAATACCAATTATAATCCAAATTTGGCATGTGACCTCAACACCAACACCATGATGCACCAGATCAAACCAATGCAACACCATCCCTTGTAGATACTTTGATGCAACAAATATAGGCCCTCCAACAACAAATGACAAATACATAATTAGGGACCAACAATAAGACTTAATCCATGGAGGAATTGTGCCCCTTTCCATTTGATAGAAATCTATACATGTCACCCTTTCCCCCTCATTTCATGACACCACCTTTTCCTAAGTATAATGGGATAGGGGATCCAATAGAATACATTCGATAATTTAACATGTCATGTATGGAAGTCTCATATGATCCCACCTATTTGATGAGACTATTCCAACGAAGCCTCACAGGCCCAGCCCTAGATTGGTTTGCACATCTCCCTCCAAGGAGTAGAACATGGGGTGAACTGGTTTATAAATTCATTAATCACTTTTCCTTCAACATTAAAAATGATGTCACCCTTGCAACATTAAGCAAAACTAAACAAGAAGAATGGGAATCACTTACCTCATTTTACCAGAGATGGCAAGGCTTGGTTAGCAAGTTCCCTTGACACATTCCTGAGAAATAATTGGTCACCATGTTTTTTGAGAACCTTGAGAAAGAAATGATGAATAGTCTTCAAATCCAATGTTGCACAATTTTTGATGAGATCCTTGAGAAAGGTATCCTTATTGAAAAAGGTCTTGTCACAAAAGGACTAGTCAAAATAAATAAAGAGACCCCAAATCCCAATAATGACAAAAGAAAATATTGATCTAGAAACAAGAACATCACAAATGATAGATTTTTTGATGCCAAAATGATAACCAAAGGTCCAACCATTCATCTCAAAGGTCCTTCTTGATCAAATACACCAAATACATCAAATACCCAAACACAAGGTCAAAACCAAACATTGAATGCAGTCCAAAACAATCAACAACGAAGAGGTCCTCCCCATTCCAAGAGAACATACACCCAATTGGGTGAGCCTATTGAATCAGTCCTCAAAAAGCTTTTGTAATCTAATTTCATCACACTACCAGACATCAAAAATTATGAACCATCATTGATCAAACTTGATTGGTGGAAAGAGGACGAATACTATGAATACCACCGTCGAAAAGGACACAAAACAGCTAGATGTTGGACACTCAATAATATCATTCAAGACCTTATTGAGAATGGAACCATATCAATAGGAGATTCACAAGGTAAAACCAACACTGATCATACCATATTCAAAACTCCCTTGCAAGACCATGATAAAGGAAAAAGCTCCAATTCAAGGAATGACAACAAAGCTAATTATGCATCCATCAAACATGATTACAGCACTATTATCCTTAACATCAGACCCTTTGATCATGATTGCATTGCCACCATTACCATAAACAAGCCAAGTTCAAAATGCTTCTTACCACTTGCAGAACCAAGATAACTATTCTAGGACCTCCATCTAATCTATAGCCAAAAAGCCAATATAATATCCTAGATCAAATAGGGAAGACACCCGCATAGATTTATATCTTGGAACTCCTTCACATATCACCATAACACATAGATATCCTTGATAAAGAATTATAAGAAGCATCTGTACCTGCAAACCTAGATGCCAATGAATTTCAGGCCATGGTTGGATACTTAGCTATGCCACACCACTTCACCTTCTCTGAGCAAGACCTTTTTACCCAAAAAATATGATCACAATGATACACCTTGAAGGATGCATTAATAAACACAAGATCAGATGATTCTTATTAAATGATCAAGCAGGTCTAAACATTTTCTCACTAAAATTTGTGAAAGCATTGGGATACTCTGAGAATTGCATAGACCAAACCAAGAAAATTGTGATCAAAGCTTATGATGACGTTGAGTGTTCATCTGAAGGCATAATTTCACTCCCCATAAGAGTTGGCCCAGCAATACAAAACATAGGATTTCATGTCTTGGATTTGGATATGTACTACAATCTTCTCCTTGGCCACCCATGGATTCATGCCATGAGGGCTATCCCATCCACCTACCATCAATGCCTCAAATTCCCATATAATGGCATTAAAATTACTATTTCAAGTGACCCTAATCCCCTTCAATATTGCACAAACCTAAAAGGAAATTTTGAACGTCAAGTGCCATCAATTGAGAGGCTTCATCTTCCACTTCATCTACCACTCCATCTCACTACATTGATCCATCTTCCCTTGTCAAATCATCCACCCCATCTACCACACCTTCCACACCAAAGATCCAGATTCAAGAAAAAGGATGTGGAGAATATAACTTGAACAGTCTCTTTTTCATTGAAATTTACCTTAATCGCCAAAGTCTTATAGAAAACCACATCCCATACATCCTAAAGTTATCATCCATAATCCCCCTACCACCTTCACCAAATGGGGGGAACTAGCCAAAGAATCTTTGGATGACCACATTCTCACATGGTTATACAAAGATGAGGAGGACGTTGAAACTAAGAAATTGCCAGTGGAACAATATCCAAAAGGGTTCCCAATAATGAAATAACAAGGATATGATGGGCACAATGGCCTTGGTCTAAAAAAACAAGGAATGTTGGAACCCTTACAACCTCCTAAATTGCTAAAGACTCAAGGGTTAGGGTTTGTATTGATAAAAGTGATTATCCTGGGTATCGAGTTACCTTCGAGTGAGGTCGTTGATGCTTCAAATGAGATCGAGGCATACAAGGACTCTTGGGATTTGGATGTTGATTCCAATGAATATGAACGAGATTCCCTATCCTCCACTACTTTCATGGATCTTGATAAACATTTTGGAAAATTTGATGGGACTTCCCTTGGAGAAACCTTTAATCAAATGCTTACAATTAGTTCCCCATAAAATCCCCCAAGTCCCCATCCAAAGGTCCCTTTGAAAAGAGAAGAATGGATCAAACACTTCTGGGAAACCATTGATGTTGCCTCTTGGGAACCTGTTGACTCTACTTCTGTCTTTACCCTATCTGCCTACACCATGACCCTTGACAATATTGATGATGGCTTACCCCTTGTCTACCCACAACTCATAGATTGGGATCAACAAGAAACACAAATTTTGGACACTTTCAAGAATGATGAAGCAATTGTTGGGTTCATTGGACTTCGTGAAGGAATACCAAGTGTGGACCGTAAAGTTGGCTTTTCCATAGAACTCAGTTATGTAGCATACTTTCGTGAGGTCATCTTGTCCTCTAGCCGCAAAAGTGAAAATGAAAAAATTAAAAATAAAAATAATAGGTCTTCAGGTGAAAAATGAAAGGCGCCTGCTGACCATGAAAAAGTAAAAATAAAGGACGTATCTGAAGGTGAAAACCTCTCTGAGGCACTCAAGGATGGAGGACTGCTATAGACCAAGAGTGATCACCATTGCTTATAGAAGAAATAGAATAAGTGAACATTGGTACACAAGACAATTCTAGAATTATACAATTGGAAACATCTTTGACCACCAAGGAAAAGCCTGAGTTTATAGCATTCTTTTTAGAAAGACAAGTCACCTTTGCATGGCCATATGTTGATATGTCAGGATTGGACCCTTAACTTTTTATGCATAACCTATCATTGTTACCAAATGCCAAAACATTATAAATAGAAGTTAAGAAAAATGCACCCACGGATTGCATTCCTTGTCAAGGTAGAACTGAAGAAACTCTTGGAAATTTGATTCATACGCTCTATTGATTATGTAGATTGGATATCAAACCTTGTACCTATCACCAAACCAAATGGTCAAATTGAGTATCAACGAATTTTAGAAATCTCAACAAATCTTGTCTTAAAGATGATCTTCCTTTACCAAACATTGACATCATAGTAGACCTTATTGTTGGGTATGAAATGCTATCACTTATGGATGGATTCTCAGGTCATAATCAGATAATAATTTATCCTAAAGATCAATTCAAGACAGCTTTCACATGTGCTTGGGGAACTTTCTATTCGAATGTCATTCCATTTGGACATAAAAATGCAGGAGCTACATATCATAGAGCCATGAATATTATCTTTCATGATTATATGCACATACTTACAGAGGAATATGTTGATGACCTTCCCTCAAAATATGTAGAACGAAGTGGTCACCTAGTAGTCTTAGAGAAGATTTTCACATGACTTGAAAAGTACCAACTCAAGTTAAATCCAAAGAAATTTGTTTTTGGGGTCCAATCAGGAAAACTCCTAGAATATATTATCTCCCATAGAGGAATAGAAGTTGATCCTACCAAAGTAAAAGCTATCTTATACATGCCACTTCCAACCAAAATCAATCAGTTAAGGACATTACAAGGAAGATTACAATCAATTCGTAGGTTCATTGCTTAGCTAGCAGACAAGATCCATCCATTTCAACATTTGTAAAGGAAAGGAATTCCCTTCAATTGGATAGAGAAATGACAAGAAGCATTTGATCAAATCAAGATTTATCTATTGACTCCACCAATTCTTATGTCTATAATCGATGGAAAACATTTGATATTGTATGTGATAGCAACTACATCAGCATTGTGGGCATTATTAGCACAGAATGACAATGATGGAAAAGAATAAGAAATTTACTATATCAGTTGCACCTTAGTCAGATATGAGTTGAACTAGCCCTATTGAATG
This sequence comes from Sequoia sempervirens, assembly GCA_007258455.2. Lineage (NCBI taxonomy): Eukaryota > Viridiplantae > Streptophyta > Pinopsida > Cupressales > Cupressaceae > Sequoia > Sequoia sempervirens. Next base: position 56,342 of record VDFB02325615.1, read on the forward strand.
AGCATGTCTAGCAGTGGTATTTGCAACACATAAGTTGAGACATTGCATGCTAAATCATGAGACAAAATTGATCCTTTGAAATACCTTCTCAACAAAGTAGCTTTGACAGGGAGACTCGCTAAGTGGGTTATGATCTTAAGTGATTATGACATGACTGTAAAGAAATAAAAGGACAAGTGATAGTTGATCAACTTGCAAACACACCAGTAAAGATAGATCATCCTTTAATATCTGATTTCCTAGATGAATCAATCTTTGTCATAAAAACACTAACAACATGGAAACTATACTTCGATGGATCCTATACAAGTCATGGTTTAGGAGATGTTATTATGTTCATCACACCTAAAGGAGATTCCATTCCCAAGTCATTATGAATAGCATTCTCGTGCACTAACAACATAGCTAAGTATGAAGCATTATTGATAGTACTCTAAATGGCAATAAAATGGAAAATCAAGGATCTTTAAGTCTATGGTGAATCCTAGTTAGTGATTAAGCAAGTTAATGATGATTATGACACCAAGGATGAAAATTTGATGCCCTACAAGCGCATGGCTAATAGTTTCATATGATACTTTGATACCATTACCTTTGGGAAGATACCAAGAATCCAGAACAAAGCAGTTGACGTAATGGCTACAATTGGATCTTTCTTAGACATTCCCAACAATGCATCGCAATATGAGTTCTTGGTAGAACAACTATTGATCCTTGCATTCAATGTCCCTAAAACCGAACTTGTGTGTGAAATTCTTGGTCTTCAATCTCCTTGGTACAAAGACATAGTTACTTACATGACCAAACCATACCTCCTAACTTGTCCCTCAACCAATGCAAGACCTTTATCTAACAAGCATCTAAATATTCCATCATCAAAGATACCCTTTACCACCGCAGTTTAGATAGCACCCTCCTTCGATGTCTCGACTCAAATGAAGCACAAATAGCCTTACAAGAGGTACATCATGGTATATGTGGAGCTCACTCTACTGGTCTAACCTTAGCCAAAAATCTCGTGAGGATGGGATATTATTGGCCTATAATGGAATGCGATACCTATCACTTTGTGAAGAAATGTCACCAATGTCATATTTATGGAGATCTTGTACATGCACCAACTTAGGAACTACAACCACTTACATCACTGTGGCCATTTTCTCAATGGGGCATCGACCTCGTAAGAAAGATCCATCCCACCTCTTCTAATGGACATAAGTTTATCCTTGTTGCTACTGAATACTTTACAAAATGGATTGAAGGCATCCCATTGACTTACATTACTAGAAAGCAAATAGCCAAGTTCATCATGAATTACATTATATGTCGCTATGGTATTTCGCAGTCCATCATTACAGAAAATGGTCACCCTTTTAAGAATTAGGATGTTCGTGAACTTTGTGAAAAAATTCATATCCAACATCATTTTGCTACTTCGTACTACCCCCAAGGTAATGGTCAAGTTGAGGCATCTAATAAGACTATCCTAAAAATCTTAAAGAAGAATGTCAATGATGCTGGTCGTGACTGGCACCTCCAACCCAATCCTAATTGATGGGCCTACCACACAAGTGTTCACACCCCTACAGGAACCACTCCATACTCCCTCATCTTTAGATCTGAAGCCATACTTCCTATTGAGGTCGAGTTACCATCCCTACAAGTCTCTATGCAAGGGTTGATTGATCAAGAAGAATAATGTGTATCTCATCTACATGAGCTAGAGTTATTGGATGAAAAGAGACAGAATGCTTTGACACATTTGCAAGCATATCAAAATCACCTTCGATGCAACTACAATAAGAAGGTTTGACCTATAATATTTTACATTGGTGACTTAGTCCTGAAAGAAAATATGAAGAATCAAGAAGATAGAGAAAATCCCAAAAAGTTTGAACCTAATTGGTTGGTCCCTTTATATCATCACAACAGCATATGGATTTGGTGCTTATCATCTTTCTACTTCTGAAGGAGAACCATTGTTTGAACCTATCAACAACATGCATCTTCGCAAGTACTATACTTAATTCTCAAAGTATCCCCTTAAAAATTTAAAAAATACAAACAAAAAAAAATAGTCACCTTGATGAAAACCTGGAAAATAGGTGTCTTGGTGACAACAAAAAAAATCAAAAAATAAAAAAATAGTAAAGAGAAATAATTCGTCCAAAAGTGAAAACCACTTCAATGGCACTTTGGATAAGTATCGTGGTGAGAACCTGGAAAATAGGTGCCATGTGTAGTCAGTCTATGCTCCTCCATCTACTATCACTCCATTTGGTCTTCCATTCTTCGTTCATCCATTCGCACATATCACATGCCCATAATAAAAAAATTCCATCCTTCTTTTGTCCTAAGAACCATTGACATTTAGCATCCTTCACTTTCATGACCATCCTTTGCATCTATTCGTCGATTCCCCTCACACATAATAAGTTAGCCCTATGCCTGACTGGGGGAAATTCCTTGACTTAAGTCGTCATGGGAAATAACACATGGTTTAGCCTTTTAAAACATCAAAATCTAAAAAAAATCATAAAACATCAAAATCCAAAAAAAAACATCAGAAAACTTCAAAACTTCCAAAAATAGAGTCAATGTCTGAGTCTGATTCAATTTGTATTAGAGTGGTCGAACTACATTGTCTCTGTGCATTTGCTAGATAGGAAAGGTTCATCTTAAATGGGCCCTTGAGATATTAGGTCAGTCCTTTTAGGTTTGTCCAAATAAAATCATAACTCAATCATTTGTCAAATAAAATAAAGTCATGTCATGTCAAACTATGAGGTCTCTCTGTGTATAACATAGGCAAGGCCATCAATCAATGATCCCCTAAGGCCACCTAGGTTATTCCTTTAGGGTTTGTTGAGTCTAGTCATGTTCTTGGTTCGTAAGCAATCATCATTCAAACCAAATCATGAATCAATAGAAAAACATAACAAACAAATATTTCACCTTCAATCAATCAATTGAATAGGTCATTGGTCTTGTACCAGAATGGGATATTATGTTGTTTTCCTCATTCAGTCTTATCTCTTGCTTCTATCAGGATGTGTCCTTCCTGAGATTAGACTTTGTCTTTGGTCAATCTAGTCACTCACCTTAAGCAGGATATGTCTTTCTTGCAATTAGGTGTTGTGTCAACACTTGCCAATGTTATTAGATGTGTTACTTGCCTCCAACAGGAGATGCCTTTCTTGAAAATTAGGCATCATCACATCGATCGATCATATCAATCACACTTTATCAAAATCAATCAATCTTTTCAACCTTGTCAATTAATCTTGCCTTAACCAGGATGTGTCCTTCCTGAAACTAGACACAATCAATCAAATCAATTGGTCAACCTTTGTCAACTTATCAATCAATCCTTGTCAACTTATTAGTCAAATTCAGTCATCTTGGTCAACCTAATCAATCATAACAAGCATTCTTATCAATATTATTGGAAAACACTATCTCTTTGGAAAACACTTTGTTGGTCTGGGTTTGTCTTATCTTTTTTATTGGTTTCGGGTCATGTTACTAGTTACCTCAAGGATGTCCTATTAAGATATTTAGAGGGACAATGATGGATCATGACCTCTTTCTTTGCTTGCTATCTGTGGTTTGTCTTGGCAAAAAGACTGGGATAATTGGGTCCTGAGTATGAGCCAGGGCATTTCTTTTCTTTTGGATTTGTCTTTTTGACTGCTTGTCTCTCGCAAATGGTCACCTTGCACACCTTGGTTTATGTCATACTCTAGTGTTTTTGTTCCATTTGCAACAATTTTGATGATCCATGATGATAAATATAAAATCATGAAAGTTGGTCCCTTATTATTTCCCATCTAACATCCCATCTCCTTTGTCCTTCTCCATGCTAACAATTCTTTCATTTGCATCTTGACAAAGTCCTGTGACACACAAAAACATCTTGCATACATGGTCATGTTAGAAAACATTATAGAAATCATTTTCATCATAGACAACAATACCATATTAAGCTGCATATATTTGCATAAGAAAATATAAAACATAGATATCATCCATATAACATTAACACTTCATTGCATTACATTTTGCATTATGATTATAATTCATTTTCATCCATCACATGGCATTTTACATTATGATCCATGACATCACATTTCATTACATGTCATTTGCATTGCATCACATCAATAACATCACATTGTACATTATAACATGGTATATCATACTATGCATCACATTTTGCATTTATATTAAACATTCTAAATCATCACATTTTGCATTTATATTAAACATTCTAAATCATCACATTTTGCATTATCATATAGGCATCCCATTACAATAGCATTAATTGCATTTACATATTACATCACATTCACAACAATAGGTCATTTCTATCACATTCATCATTCATGCATATCATAATGGCATAAACATTCATAATCATATATGCATCACATTATCATATAAAATGCATCAATAGACATCATAAAAGCATAAACATTCATAACATAATCATAAATGAATACCCACAAAGCATATTAAACCATCACATCATCATATAGAATGCATCAATAGACATCATAAAAGCATGAACATCCATAGCATACCATCATCATAAACATAAAACATAATCACATAACACTGCATATCATAGATCGCCGCCAAAATAATATCATACATATCACTCAAAAATGTGTCATAGGTACAATGTCATGATGTATCGTGTACAATAAAAATGGAGCTTGCATGCTCGATAATCAAAAAAATGTAAGTGTCCATGTATAACATATAACTTCAAAAGAGACCCTAGCTTGAGCTGCCCTAATCTCCTATCCCCGGGGCATCCCTTTCCTCCCAATGCGATGACTCTCTAACCTTATGCTCTGAGGTGGATGGCCTATCATATGGAGTAGCCCATCTAGCATCGGATGACTCACCCTCTGACCTATTCTGAGTGTGCCTGCTTTGTGTCCTACTACGGGTCCTTCCCCATGAACTATTGTCAATCTCAGAAAATGTGGGCTCCCTCCTCTCTGGTGGTACCACCCTCTCATAGATATCCCTATAGTACTACATGGCTCTACTGGCCCTAGCATACTTACGAGCAACATCCATGACAAATCCACTGCATGTGGTAGTAAAATCAATCATCCTTTGATCTTTCTATTGTCAGCTAATGATAGCTAAGTCCCTCTCAATCTGCATGGTATCCCTCTTGGCCTTAAGGCCATCCCTCTCTATTGTCACAATCCTCAACTCTGCCTCTAAGAACTATACCCAAGCCTGCAAGGTGGCTATCCTCTACTCTTCTAACCCATCATCTCCTCTGGCCCCCATCTCCTTTGGCTCCTCATCCATCCCCATAATGATCCACTCCCAGAGGACTCTCGCGGTCTCATCCATCTCTACCTCCTCTCCATGCTCCTCCTATCCCCCCTCTCCAGGTCCCTCAACCTCCATCACCTCCACCTCTAGGTGTGATATCTATAGAAAAGGAATCTCAACATGTTGCTCTCCCTCTGTACCACCACCTCTTCCTCTACCCTCACCATAGGCTAGTCCTCCTCCATCTCCTCCTCCTCTTAGATTAGTGGTAGTTGTCTCATCTCTCATCGTCCTCTATCCCTCCTCCTCCTGTGTCGGTCTCCTCCCCGATCTCCTCGCCCATCAACCCCATCATCTCCTCATCCTCCTCCATCCCCCTATCCACCATCTCCTCTCCCTCCATCCCTATGTCCCCTGTCTCCTCTCCAACCTCTCAAACCCCTGCCTTGACACTCTACAAGTGCTTGCTATTGTGGATCTGTAAGTGGTACTAGCCTATGAATCAGCCCCAGGCATCATACTTAGGTGTAGTCCCTACATCAGCATTGCCTCCTCTCCACTCCCAATCTAATGGTTGTAGGGAATCAATCTCCTGCTTGACTATGCTGACAACAATCTAAGGCCCCCATGGATGAACCTCTCGGGAGGATCGTGCGAACTCTTTTGTGCCCATGGGAATACCCTATCTCTCCTTGAACTTCAGTCTAACCTACTCAGGAAGATACATCTCTATAATGTGTTGGCTATGAACTATCTGCTCGATAAGGTACCTGGGCTATCAAGACCATGGAAAGTGATCATCTTCTCTGACCCATTAATCACGGGTCCTATAGGGTCTCCAGATGAAACTAAACAATGTATCCAACCCATGCCTCCAATAGCCAACATCCCCCATATGTGTCTATGTAAGGGCACCCTGACACATGTATGAATATGGAGCGTCGGCTCCCAGCTGTCATACCACCGAAGATCAAAACATTGTTATATGCTCCCAAGCCCATACTGTAAGCAATGTGACCACACATCTCAGAATTTTTCCTCCCTTGTAAGCAATATCATGCAACAAGAAATAAAGCATACCCAATAAGCATGATCCCCATGCATACACTATACCCTCCTGAACCATTGACTCGAGCATCTCTTCCTATCCTACTAGGAAACCATGACCTCTGCGATCAGGAATCATCACCCTTGCTATCAAATGTGCACAAAACTCAATCATATCAGTCAAACCTCTTTGTTGGTGTCTCCCATCTAATCTCATATCCCTAGATCCTGAGCTCTGCATCATCTTCACAATCATAATACTCATATAGCGCCTGTAATTCTCGAGCGAGGTCATATGACACCTACTCGCCCTGAATCAGTAGCTGCAATATCCTGTACACATCCTCGAGGGTGACTGTCACCTCCCCTGTCAAAAAATGAAAGTTGCTAGTCTCAGAGTGTCACTGCTCCATCAACTATGTCAACATACCCATGTTTTCCCTAATAATGGGCATATAGGTAACATAAAACAAACCAAGATCCAACAATGCCTATCTCTCCTCATCACCCAACTAGTCCCACAATCGAAACACATCTGGTCATGACTCCCCCATATAGATAGGAGGTAGATGCTCCTAAAATCATCAAGAAAACTATCATGTCAATATAAGACCTTCATTTAACCTATTCGACCTAAGTTAACCAAGTCAAAATATCCTAAACTAGGGAAAAAAATTAACCAAGAAATTGTGTCATTGTTTTGTCAAATGCGTCACACACATTTTCTACTGGCTCACAACTGCAATTGCATCACTTGCCTTTCAAATGTGTCATATCATACAACACTTGCATCACAGCCTTTTGATTGCATCATTCCTAGCCACATATGTGACTTGAAAAGTCAATTATGTTGCACTATTTGATGTGTCGTGATGCAACTGCCCCTACCCTAGCCCTAAGTCAATTGTGTCGTGAGGAGACAATTCTGGTGAACTGCTTCTCATCTACATTGCTCGCGCATACAATTGTGTCACAAATTTTATGATGCAATTTCTTGCTAAATAAATTTCCTACCTAAATAAACAAAAATCGAAAACATTAAAAGGCGGGTTTGTAGTACTCACTAAGGTAGGCACTCCATCAGGTCGGTGGTACCTACAGACACGATATGCATAGTGGGTGGTGTCTGGAACAGGTGACATCTTCACAGCACAATCACTCAGAGCTCCAATTTTTTCTAAAAATAGAATGCACAAACGACCCTTTTGCTCAATCCAATTGCTATTTATAGGTTGAAAATTAGGGTTTCCACCTGCCTTGCCTATTGGCTGCACTTTCTAATGACTTTGAACTTGAATTTGACCCCCTTGCCGACCTTGAAAATCAATTTCATCTTCACTGTTGAACTCTTGGTGATCAAATTATCTTATCAGGATGATTTTCCAAATTTTCTAATTTTTTTTGAAAATTTGTAAAATTTTCCCAAGGAGGCATACCTATACCCTACTTTCACCAGGAAATCTTTTTACTGAATTTATTTCACACAACGTGATGAACTACATTATGTCAAAGAGGGGAAAATATAGACATTAAAAAATGTCTTAGTCTGCAAGCGTCATTTTTCTTGGTATTCATCTCTACATAATTAAATAATTTTAATTATTTAATTATTCTTGATCACATTCTTCTATTTATTAAATAATTTTTAATTAATTTAAATAATTCACTTCCTAACCTTTATTATGTCTTGATTGATTAAATAAATTTAATTGTCGCTAACACCCCTTTTTCTTCAATAATTGGATAAATCATTATTTATTTATTTATTTGTCTTTTATCATTTGCCTCTAGTCAAATAATATTAATCATTATTATTTGTTTATTTATTGACCTTTCCCATTCCTCCATAATTAAATAATTTATTTAATTATCTCATAACATTCATTTCCTCCATTATATAATTAACTTAAATTAATTATTTATGCTCATGTCCATTTTCCCATTTAATTAAAATTGATTCTATAAATCATTTTAATTAAATGTCTATTTCCTCCCGCTTGCCTTTTTTTCTCTCAAAATAAATAGTTTGAAAAAAAAAAAATTGTGCCTCCACATGTCCAGAGATTCCTTCCTCATGAATTAATTGATTTATAATTTTTTATTTTACCATTATCCCTCCACTATCTCATTTTTTCAATCTCAACTATTGATCGTCTCTGAGCTCTTTCTAATCTTGACCATTCATTTTGTAACCTCCCCTTCTTTATGTTGCATGTCCTCTCATTCATTGATCTTGGAATCTTTCTAGAAGATTGATCTCGTTCGTCCATTTGAATGGTTGTCTATAAGAGAAGTCTTTCTCCTTCATTTTTTCCTTAACAACCACTTATCTCCAACTTTCTTGCTTACAATTTGCAGGTATTTGCACAAGTTAGAATACAAATCTGAGGGCATATTTGCAAAAGAAGAAGAGTGGTGTAGGAGCACCCATGAGATTTTGGTTTTGTCATTATTTTGGTTTTGTGTCTCTCTTACGTAATAAGGTCCTTTTGGATCATCTTTATGTTTGTAAGGGTCTTGATGAGGTCTTAGGAGGATTGGTGTGGTCAAGTTGTCAAAAATGTTAAAGCTGCTATAGGTTTTAAAAGTTGTCAATTTTGTCTAAAATGTTGCAAATTGTAGAATTTGAAGAGTCACACGGATTAAATGAAGGAATTAGAATGGTT
>VDFB02325616.1:0-63438 GCA_007258455.2 Sequoia sempervirens
AACTCCTCAACACTTGACCTCTATGGAGGATAAAGCAATATCATGTTTATTTTTTCTAGACTAACTAATAGGACCAAAACCAAGGGAGAAACTGTAACTTGAAGTGTTCTTGCAAGTCTAAGAATCACCAACCCAATCTGAATCTATATAGGCAACTAAATCAAACTTTATGCCAACTTTGCAATGAATCCTAAATTTGATAGTGCCCTGAAGATAGTGAAGGATCCTTTAGTTTCTTTCCAATGCATCTCATGAGACTCCTGCATAAATCTAGAAACCATTCTAACAACATATGAAATTCTAGGCTTGGTACGAGTCAAATAAATGAGACTACAAACAAGTTGGAAATACAAGGTAGCATCACCAATGGTGTAATACTATCAACCTCAAGTTTGATTCAAGAGAGAAAGGGATTTGGAGATGGCTTGCAATTAGCCATGTGAAATCAAGAAAGAAGATCAATAGTGCACTTGGGCTAAGCAAGAGTGATCCTTATAATAAACTATGAAATCTCAATGCCAAGGCAGTAATGCAGTAAACCCAAGTCAGTAATTTCAAACCTATTTTGGAGAGCTAAATTCACTACTACAATAGCAGATGAAGAACTCCAAGTGATTAGTAGATCATCAACATAAAGTACCAATATTGGTAATGAATTATCTTGTTGTAAGAACACATTATGATATGAATGACATTGAGTCAAACTAGAAGCTAGAAGGAAGGAATTCATCTTGGCATACCAAGCCCTAGGGACCTATTTGAGGTCATAAATGGATAATTTCCTAAGTCTACATAATAAGGACGAATCTTGAACAAACCCTAGTAGATGCTCTATGTAGATTTCCTCTTCAAGATCTTTGTGAAGAAAGACACTCTTCACATCCATTTGATGCACACCCAACCATATGTGATGTAAATAGCCAATGTGATTCAAATAGAATTCATCTTGGCCACAGATGCAAAGGTATTAGTGTAGTCAGTGCTAGCAACCTATGAAAAGCCCTTGGAAACCAACTGTGCCTTATACTTATATCAACCAACCCATCTATTGCAAACTTGGTTTAATAGACCTACTTACATCGAAACATCTTCCTTTCCTTTGGAAGTGAAGTTAAATACCAAGTGTGATTTCTAAGTAAGGTATCATATTCCTCTTGCATAGCCCTATCCCACTCAAGTATGCCTGATGCTTCTTAAAATTTATGTCAATTAGAGGTAGAGTCTAAGAAATCATGTAGTCCATTATGATAATATGACCATGTACACATACCATCTATTGGATTCCCTACCCAAGAGTCTACACTGTCAAGTGTTTGTCTAACCCAAAGAGGATGAGAAATGGGCGAGTTAGGTGTTAAAACACCATCCTTCAAAGCATGTGATAAAGTAAATGAAGATGGATCCACATCACTATCCTCACTATCAAAAGAAGTATCTACCTCAAGAACTTGTTGTGGATGACCAGAGTCATCAAAATAACTATAAAAACCAAGTGAGTCATCAATAAAAGGAGAAATGTCAAGTGTAGTATAGGTTGGAATCTCTTGAAAATGAACACTTCTCTCAATGAACAACTCATGTGTGGTTGGATGGAGAAGCCAATATCCTTTTACACCATCTAGATAACCTATAAAGATGCAAAGTTTAGATTAACGATATAGAGACTTGCAATACTACTAAGGTATTTGTGCCATAGCTAGAGATCCAAATACCCTAAAGTGCTCAATTGATGTTTTTCTTCACATCCAAGCTTCAAAGGGAGTGATACCCTTCAAGGATTTGTGAGGAACTCTATTATGTATATAACAAGCACATTTGATTGCTTGTGTTGAGTATTGTGGTGTAAGACCTTTGGAGTGTATCATGCAACTAGTCATCTCTATCAAGGATATGTTCTTATATTCTACCACACCATTTTGTTGAGGAGTATAAGGAACTATTTATTACATGTCTATGCCCTTTGTTGTGCAAAATTGTTCAAAATTATTTTTGACATATTCATCCCCCCTTGTAGTGTCATAAAATTACACCTTGTGGCAATTTCACACTTGCATATCTAGCCCACTACATTTATGGCACCTCATTGCATTAGTGACAAAATCTTGAGTTGGAATTTCATGATTTGAACTCCATAAGGGATGATGACAAAATGTTAGTAGTCAACCACCTCATTTCTTACAAAGTTTTGATTAGGACACCTACGTGACACATGAATGTTCACGTGAGGCACTAGCATCCCTGAACTTTTTGAGTTTCAAATGAGGGAATCTCACATTCTTTTCCTATGACACACGTCATTGTAGTAGAATTATGAGTGTAACGACTCTTCCCACCCATGCAACCTCACAAAACTCCTCTTTTCTCTCATTCTCCCATTCATTCTCACTTTCTCTCACACAATCTTGCTCTCTTGCTCTATCCTCTTCTATATCTCTTCTTTGCAGCGAAGCTTTGCTAGATTCTCATCTCGTTAACAACCAAGCCTCTCTTGCAAGCAAACAACGTCTCATCTATCAAGCCAAGAGGGAGCCACAAACTATTGGAAACACTCTCTTTTCTACTTTGTCTCGACTATTTGCAAATATATACTTTTCTTTTTTATTTTATTCGTGATAGGGGCTCTCCTGAGCCACAACGGGGTTTGTTTCTATCACACATCTTGCCTATTACATTTTACATCTTATTTATTTCTATTTATTTGGTTGTCCTTGGAGGTGGAAACACCAAAATGAGGGTTTGAATTAGCAAATCCTCAAAAGAACACCAACATTTTTCCTCGTCCTTTTTGTGTGTGATTTTTCATATTTGAATAGTTGGGTACTTGTAGATTTTAGGTTTTTACCTCCTAGTTTGACACGGATGATAGTGTGGGGTGAAAATTCCCTCGCAGTACATTGTCGTCCATTGGTCGCAAACTTTTCCTTATGAGGGTAGAATCTAGAAGTCTTTATCTTTCTATTTCTGTAATCAATATTCTATAATTCTTTACCAGATTATGTTAATTTATAGTTTCATCATTCTAGCTTAGTGTTTCATTTAATTAAGTTATTGCAATACTCTCCTCTCTTCACACTTCATCACTTGAGCTTGTACTTTGAGTTAATTCAGGTTATTTTCTCCCTATAGACTCTTCTCTATCCTAGAGACTCGAGAGTAGCAAATCCCCTCCTTTACATTTTAGTGAACCTGACATTAACCGTCATGTCAGATCTTTTTCTTCAAAACTTTAATGCTTTTGATAATGTATTCTCTAAAGAATATTTTGATATGTTGGATGATGATATAGATGAATTCTTAGAGGCACCTCCTTCTATCTACAGATCTATTGAACAAACTTCTTCATCACAACCATCTTATTCTTCTTCGCAATTTGAAGAGTCCATGAATATAGTTGTAGTTTTAGTAGCCCCTCAAAGGCCTAAGAGACCCATCATTTACATGACTCTAGCTAGCCCATCTCCTAAAATAATTCATTCTATTCATGGGGTTCTTGTCACTATTGAAACAACAAACCTTTACATGAGATTCATGCAATCTAAGCCTTCATCCTATAAAGCGATATCCCATTACTTACAATACTAGAAGAAATCAACAAAATTTAAATCAACCAACTTATTTACCACCTTCTCAACCAAGCCTTACTCCAACACCTAAACCTGCAACTAAAGCACCTAGTGAGTATGATCTTGTCGAGCAACTTCATGTTACTCCTGCCAAGATCTCACTATGGGATTTACTTCAGACTACTCCAGTTTATCAAGGTATGCTTTAGGAAGCCTTGCAAAATATTCTTTTGCCTTCTTTTGCTAGGCCGATTGATGTTAATGTATTGATGGCTCATGTTCCTGTGGATTCACTGAATATTATTTTCTATCCACATGAACTCTTGCCTCTGAAAGTACAGAAGAAAGTGGATCCTCTAATGATTGATGAGCTTAGATAATAGATAGTTTTCTTTCATTAAGTTCATGACTTTTAGTATTTCAACCTGCCAAATTCACAGACAATCCTAAGACTTATACATCTTTTATATCTTTTATGCATCTCAAACCAGACTTTAGTATGTCAAAATATAATTATGATATGATGGTATTTGTATGTGTGGATGTATGAATGTTCACGAAATTTAGTATGATTTTATGCTTGATTTATGATTGTTAATGATGTGTATTATTTAGTATGTAACTAACCTTTTATAGCTAAGGAGAATTGTAACCCACAACAACTGGATTACAACCCATGACATAAGACCACAACCACTTGCAGGGGAAAAGCTAGAATGCTTGAAATGTGACAACTCCAAGAAGGAATGAAGATGAACATTGAATGGTCAACTGTGAGTCACCACCAACACCAAATAAAATGAAAAGGAGTCTACTCTAAGTATGAAAGCTTAATGACGTGACATTTTGCATAAAGCACATCTCTGTCATGCCATTAAGGTAGAGTTATAGTTTGAATTCTCTTCTTATGTATTTTTCAATTATGGTTATCAGTTACCAAACTAGTTCTCTCCCTATTCTTGAGGGAGAGTGGATGTATGCATTTATGTTCTATTTTTAGACCTTGTGTGAATAAAACTCCTCATGTGCCTATATATTGGGATCGGTGGTTGAGGAGAAAATATAGTTTTTTAGTTCTAGTTTTTAGATTGTTTTACCAGACAATACTTCATTTTTGTTAGTTTTATGTTATTTAGTGTACTGAATATGTATCTCTGAATGGGAAATCTTCTAAAGATTCTTGTTAGGCTATAATAAGTTTAGTTCTTATGCAATAAAGGAGTTTAGTTACTGACATTATTTGTTGATTAGTAGTGCGTATTTCATATCTCCTATGGGTGCAATAGCTCAAGCAAGGGCCACTCGAGGTACTACCAACCCATCTTATTTTTTGCATTAGATTAGATGATATATTATTGTATCCATTTATCTAAATTCTCACTTATATGTATGTGAATTCCATGAATGATATACTATTGCATGAATTACATTCTGTAACATTATGTTGAGTTATTCTCCAAAGAAGTTAGGAGTTAGAAGTCAATAGTGTTAGTTAGTTGCAAGTTCAAGTTCAGTAGTTAGCAGTTACATTGTTAAGCAAAAGGTACATGTAGAATAAGCAACAAATTCATGTTATTTCCCTTGTTTTGCAATTTGATAGTTTACTTTCCTTTCCAACCTTTATAGTTTTCATTACATGTGTGACCACCTATGTTTCATTGATATATGATGCGGTTAGGATCCTTGAATAAACATATAGTGCCAACATTGTCAAAATATTACGAGCTCTGGTCGATAATTTAGTGAAGCCTTTGTGAGGGTCTGGTGAATTGTTTAGTTAAGAACCTATCCTCTGAATTATGTGTCCACTCATGAACACCAAGTTAATTGAACATTAGAAAGGCTTTGCATTTTTTGCATCATTATCAAGGACAGTGCTACGTTTAGGATTCTCCTATGTAATTTCAAGCTTTTATAGTTTAGTGTTTTTGCTTTCAACATTAGGGTAATTAGGTTTTAACCCACCAATAGCAACACACTTTACTAACAATGTACAGTAACCATTTATCCCAAAGAGTCATAATGATTGTATGTGGAGGCAATGAGATGCTTTGGGAAGATTTCTCCCCACATCACATGAATCATTAGAGGATATTGGTGGACAAAGTGAATAGAGAAGGGTTATTCTTGAAGAAGAATCATCCTCGACACCATTACCCACATTAGATACAGTAGAGACTTCCCACATACACATCAACATCATGGTTGATGCAATAGTTGAAGACCACTAGAGCATGTAACCTTTGAGTTTCTCATTGCCAACCAAGAGAGAGAAACTACTTTGAAGAACATACCTCCTTCAACATTACCTATCTTCTATGGGTTAGTCATGAAGGATCCAAATACCTTCCTTTTTGAGTTTGATGTGCTATGTAGAAGTTATGATTATACAACATATGCACAAAGGCTTAAATTGTTTCTAGCAACACTGAAGGATGTTGCTCTAAGAAACATAATGAGAAGATGCATCCAAGAAGATGAAGTATATGATATCCTCAAAGCATGTCATCATGAACCATGTGGGGGACACTTTGTAGCAAAGAGGATAGCTCTTAAAATTCTCAATACTGGCTATTATTGGACAACTCATTATAAATATGCAGTGAAACATACCAGGAGTTGTGATAGATGTCAAAGAATGGGAAGGCCAACAAAACATATAAAATACCATTGCAGCCACAGTTAGCAATAAAACCATTTGAAAAATAGGGATTGGACTTTATTGGCCCCATTTCAACAACTTCAAATAATAAAGAGTGCATAATGGTCTACATAGATTACCTTACAAAATGGGTAGAGGTTAAGACTTTACAATTTGCAAGGGATGGGAATGTGGCAAAGTTTCTCTATGAAGACATATTCACATGAAATGGAGCTCTAAGAGAAATTTTTATAGACCAAGGACCCCAGTTTACATCAAAGCTAATCATAAAATTGGTTCAAGAATATGAGATCAGACATAGGAAGTCCACACCTTCTCACCCTCAAGAAAATGGGCAAGTGGAAGTCACCAATAGGGAAATTGAAAACATCCTCACAAAGACAGTCCCAATTCATAGGAGGGATTAGGTAGCCAAATTTCCTTAAGAATTTTGGGCTTATAGAACAACTTGGAAGACCACAATATACTTTACACCATATGAACTAGTGTATGGTAAGAAAGCAGTACTTCCTATAGAATTTGAGTATAAAACATTAAGGACAACAGACAAATTAGGCATGGATTTTTCAAAAGCACAATAAGAGAGATTGTATAACTTGAATTCCCTAGATGAAATCAGAATGGAAACTATATACCACACTGAAGTCCAAAATCAAAGAATATATTGGCACGATCGATTTATTAAGACAAAGGAATTCAATACAGGTGATTGGGCTCTGATTTATGACTCCAAATATAAAGATTACAAAGGGAATTGCAAACAAGATGGCTTGGGCCATATGAGATAAAGCAAGTATTTCCTAATGGAGCAGTGCGACTATAAATAATTGATGAAGTAAGGTTCTCATTGCTAGTTAACAAAAATAGATTGAAGCTTTATAAGAAACCATTACAGAAGGATGACTCCCTTCTTATATTACAACAACAATTTGAACCTATAATTGAAAACTCAACAACATAGACAACTAGTTCTACAAATGAATTACTCGACAAGCTACACAGCTCATCCGCTGATGTTCCATAGGTATAATTTTATCACATATTTCATGTGCACACACTGCATAGGTGACAATTGAAAAATAATTATTTTTTGAGTTTTCTAGAGAAGCAACAAGGACCTGCAACATCACGCCTCTAGGTGACAAACTTAAAGAAGGGACCTGTTATCGCATGAGCCCATAGCACTTGTTTGTTATTCATTTCATATTACCATCTATATTAATTGTATATCTATCACTTCATAACTAATATAATTTCATACATGCAACCATACATATTCCATTTCCATTATGTACACCTTATTACATCCATTCACACATAACAATCCTACCACCTTTATCGATTATAACATCCCATGCTATTAATCTCACATCACCTATTTTGTTCACTCTACAACCTTTTCATTCCATCATTTTCCACATGTCATGTATATGCTATAATTCATTTCAAATTACCACTACACAAAAATTATTGCAATCAAGGCAAGTCACTTCAAATCATGTTGTAGGCAGTCATCGGTTACTTCACACACTCGTTAAATTTCATTTTAACCAATTCCTACAGGTACACTACACATTAACTATCATAATTAACATAGTTTATTATTGTTTTTTTTGTATGTTTATAGTTCACTCGTGTGTGCTACATATCTTAATTGATTTTACAATACTTTTCATCTAACCCTCCACTAAAAGTATACCCACTAAGTGAGGACACTTAGTATCTTTAGTTGGGGGAGGGATATTCCCTAGTTTTCTTGACTTTCAAAAAATATCTGCAAAACCTTTTTGTTGTTTTCCTCCATTTTCAAAAGACATAAAGTTTAGAGGAGAGGAAAGGGTTCTCAGTAGCTGAATTGAAAGGTGCATTTGAATAAGAACAACATTCTAGCATAGTAGAAGTGGTTAATTGAGGTGGTCGAAAAAGAATAGGGTTGAATTAAGGAGTTCAATTACTAAAGCATACCATGGGAGGTGATATAATGTGCAAAGAACCAGTGGAACATGAACAATTGTTGAAGGATAGGCTAGTTTTTCCCATTTTTCAGCAAGCTGACTGTTACAATATTTTTTGAAGCTCACAAAATTTAATTAGGTTATGATCCAATAGTTTGTAGCCACATTGTAGAATGCTGAATTAGTTGTTAGGGGCTTAAAGGTAGATGCTTCAGAAGTTTCCATTGTCAAAGTATCTAGATTTCCAAGAGAAGGAGAAGAGTTTCCAGGTAGGGAAAATGCTATTGCTGCAAGGGACGAATTTAGATAGCCAGGAGAAAACTTGGATTCTTCTTATCAAGGTACTAAATAATTTTTTTTACCCTGGATTTAGGATTCAGTTGATTCCTATGTAGTTAAATGTTTGACATGTGATGGCAAACAATCTTTGTTATACACAATTCATTTTAAATTGTTAAGTCATCTTCACCATGGTAGGCATGTCAATGTTCTTAATTTATTGTATAACCTATTAAAGAGAATTTCATCTCAGTACAAGAGGAAAATAAACAATACAACATTGCCTCATTTCTAATTGGTTACATTGTTGATAAAGAAGAGTCTTAAGACTCAATTTCCAAATGTTTCTTAGGAAAGTTTTCTTAATTGTAACAATATCAACAGTATCCTTGAAGAACCTATTGTTCTAGAAATAATGGAAGAACTTGTTGTTTGAGAAAGGGAAATACCCTCTGGCTCCCTTAGTGTGTCACTTACCCGTAGCATGAGAGAGCTAGAGGAGCAGGGCTTGCAGGAAACATGACATGCAAGCTCTATTGAGCAACCCACAACAAAGGACAAATAAGAAACCCCTATTTTCAAAAACTCACAAAAAGGCAAGAAAACAAAAATGGAGCCTCTTCTTCTGCACCTGCAAAAGGGAAAAAGAGACCCAAGCAACCCAAGAGGTGATCAAATTGCCTAAAGAGAAAAGGGGCCATGAGAGGATCAATTAAAAAATAGGAAGAGGATGTGGTAACAGTAGAAACAGATAAAGATTCAAAGGAGAATGCCTCTAGTGATAAGGTAAAGGCACATGTTAGACAACCTTGGTATTTTACTAGTACTTCTGAAAATGATTCAAAGGATGTTTTTGTGGAAAAGAAAATGAGAAGGAGATCCCCAAGAAGCCCTATATCAGAGGGTTTTGAATACACAAGTGCATCAGGGGAACAATTTTTGGAAAAGGATGAAAAACTTTTTATTGAATAAAGAAATATTAGCAAAGAATTGCAGGAAGCAATGGAAAGAATAAAACAATTGGAAGAATTGTTAAAAAATTATCAAAAAAAGGATAGTGAGCAGGATTCTAGGATCAAGGAATTGGAGGAGAAGCTCTATAAGTTTGAGCATGGGTCTAATTTGGAGGTACTTGCACAACTTGCTATGGTTGAAGTAGGAAACAAGGAACCAATATCTCAAGGCCCATTTCCTCAGGTCAAAACCCCCACTGGGCCAACTGTGGTGTCCTTGGGTGTTGAATTGTGGAAAAGAACCCAAGATTTATCTCAAAAGAAGAAGGATTGGGAGAAATAAAAAGCAAAATTAATATCTAATCACACTAGGGCACTTGAGCAACAGGAGACAAAATTGAAAAACCTGAAAGTAAAAATTAAGATGATGGAAGATAAAACAACACAACTGCTGAATTGTATGCCACCTGCAAGGGTTTATGTATTTTTTCTGTAGGAAAATATTTTTGTTTTCAATTTATCCAGTGGATTAGTGATCTGCCTATTTTCATGAATAAAAAAATTGTGTTTTAAGATACTTTCTTCAATTCTACACTAGACATGCAAAACCAATTATGTGAGTTCTACTTACATAATTATGTTCTCCTTGATGAGACTGAATAGAATCCATTGATGTTTGTGGGATACCTTCAAATAAGAGCTTGGGCCTCCTACATTAGAAATGAGCACCAAAGGGGAACAATCCTATAGGGGTACCAAGAAACAAAAAAATCCATTGTCCTACATCTCAGAAAAGAATCAATGAATCCAAATGCGGTCATTGACTAATGGTTGAACCTCCTAGATTATAATGGAGTTGAGGAAATAATAATGAATTGCAGGAAACAAGACTATACAAGAGAAAATAAACTAGCAACAAGAACCCTTCATGAAGCCTTCCAGTTTGTACAGAGGAGATGGGAAGAGCTTTCACCTAAATTAAAAAGAAAGGAGCCACATTCTCTCTATAATTATGTGGCCATGACTCCTAGATCTCACAAGTACATGGAACTTGCATGGAAAAATGGAGTGGCCTAGTTTCCACTTGTCTTTCATCCTCCCATCCTCCTATTTCCTGTACCACATTGGATAGGGAGGAAGAGAGGGGAAGAAGCAAAAGAAAAGAAAAGGCTGGCAAAGATTTCAAATCAGAAGGGCTGCTATCTGAAGTAGATGAAGGGAGTTAGCATTGTGGTAGATCTTAGAGAAATAACTCTATAGTACAACCTCCAACCTTGAAATTTTCTTGAGTACAAACAAAAGGCTTAGTTGGGGGGACTGATGAGCTTAGATAATAGCTATTTTTCTTTCATTAAGTTCATGAATTTCAGTATTTCAACCTACCAAGTTCACAAACAATCCTAAGACTTATACATCTTTTATATCTTTCATGCAGCTTAAACCAGACGTTAGTATGTGGAAATATAATTATGATGTGATGGAATTTGTATGTGTGGATGTATGAATATTCATGAAATTTAGTATGATTCTATGCTTGATTTGTGATTTTTAATGATGTGTATGCTTTAGGATGGAATTTTCCTTTTGTAGCTAAGGAGAACTGTAACATACAATAACTAGATTTAAGCCTACAACATAAGACTACGACCAGTTGCAGGAGAAAAGCTAGAACACTTGAAAAGTGACAACTCCAGGAAGGAATGAAGACGACCATTGAATGGTCAACTGTGATTCATCACTAGCACCAAATAAGATGACAAGAAGAAGGAGTCTACTCTTAGTAAGAAAGCTTAATGACATGACAGTATGCATAGAGCACGTCTTTGTCATACCATTAAGGTAGAGTTGTAGTTCAAATTCTCTTCTTCTATATTTTTCAATTATGGTTATCAGTTACACAGACTAGTCCTCTCCTTATTCTTGAGGGAGAGTGGACGTATGCATTTATGTTCTATTTTTAGTCCTTGTGTGAATAAAATTCCTCTCGTGCCTATATTGGGATCGATGGTTGAGGAGAAAATTTAGTTTTTTGGTTTTGGTTTTTAGATTGTTTTACTAGACAATACTTCATTGCTATTAGTTTTATGTTATGTAGTTGTAATGGATATGTATCTCTGAATGGGAAATCTTCTAAAGATTCTTGTCAAACTATAATAATTTTAGTTCTTTGGTAATAAAGGAGTTTAGTTACTTTCATGATTTGTTGATTATTAGTGCATATTTGATATCTCTTGTGGGCACAACAACTCAAGCAAGGGCCACTCAAGGTACTACCAACCCATCCTATTTTTTGCATTAGATTAGACGTTACATTTTTGTATCCATTTATCTAAATTTTCACTTATATGTATGTGAATTCCATGAATGATATATTGTAGCATGAATTACATTTTGTAACATTATGTTGAGTTAGTCTCCAGATAAGTTAGGAGTTAGAAGTCAGTAGTGTTAGTTAGTTGCAAGTTCAAGTTTAATAGTTAGCAGTTAGAGTGTTAAGCAGAAGTTGCCCATAGCATAAGCAACATATTCATGTTATTTCCCCTATCTTTCAATTTGATAGTTTACTTTCTTTCCAACCTTTATAATTTTCATTACATGTGACCACCTATGTTTCATCGATATAGGGCGTAGTTAGGATCCTTGAATGCACATATAGTTCTAGAACTATCAAAATCTTACGAGCTCTGGTTGATAATTTAATGAAGCCTTTGTGAGGATTTAGTGAACTGTTCAGTTAGGAACCTATCCTCTTAATTTTGTGTCCACACATGAACAACAAGTTGATTGAACATTAGAAAGGCCTTACAATGATAATATCAATATTAATAAAATTGGTATTAGGCATGCTCTCATTGACACTGGTTCGACTCTCAACATATGTGGCATTGACTTGTTATCTAAAATTAAAATTAATTCATCTTCTCTTGCTTCTTATTATTTGTATATTCATGGATTTGATAGCCTTGGTTGATAAGCCTTAGGCACAATAATCTTTCCTTTGAGATTGGGAGTCATTACCATACCCACCCTGGTTTATGTTATGCTAGGTCCTTTACCTTATAATATTCTCTTGGGAAGACCATGGATTCATGCTTGGGAGAAATTACTTCTACTTTGCATTTTTCTATAATTTTTTTTGCTAATAATGAAGTAGTTACAATCAAGGTTGACCCTAATGCTATACACCTTTGTGAAATGGTAGCTATTGGTCAAACCTCTATTTCTTCTACTCTTAAAAATTTCATTCCTTTGTTATCTTCTAATACGTTGACATCTGCTTAGGCAATGCCTGTTTTAAAGACTGCTCCTTAGAAGGATGTCCCTAAGGAAGATCGTCCTGAAGTAGAGAATCCTAAGTCTACCTCTTCTACTTCTTAATCAAATGCATGTCTTGGTAGTGATTAGGGGTCCTTGGACTTTACCAAATATTTTATCAGGGAGTAAAAAGTAAACCCTATCCGCCTAGAAATTCAAACAATCTCATATACTTCTATCAAGAAAGATGATTGTCCTCTCGCTAAGGAAAATGATCATGCTTCCATTAAGGAGGATGATTGTGCCTCTGTTGAGGAAGATAATCATGCTTCTATTAAGGAGGCTAGTGTTTGTGTTCTCGCTAAGAAGGATGATTATGTTCCTATAATAGAGTATGATGCTCGTTATTGGAATTAGGCTCTTTATGCCAATCCTCCTTCCTAGGAATTATATACATGTTATGGCCTTGGTTTCAATATACTTTCTAAACATGGTTATGGAGGTAGCGGTTGTGGATGTAGTGAACAAGGTATTAAATTCCCCATAGAGTTTGATCTTCGTGAGCGTAACATGGGACTTGGATACCGTCATACGAAGTCTAAAAGGAAACTATGGTTGAATGTCAACATGATTTCCGTTGAGTCTCCTCCTCTTTAATTAGTTCATCCCAAATTTATTAAAAACAAAGTAGACTCTAACAAAGTTCCTCTAGATATTTTCTCTTTAGAAGAAATATTGGAAGAATTCATAGGTGTCTACTCTCATCTTCCCTCTTATCACCATAAATGATGATTCCCATATCACTCAAATAAACAAACATATTTTGGAGAATCCGTTATGAGTGTTGATGAGAAGGCCCCTTTATCTAATGTGGATGATGATGTTCCTATAACTCATCTTGAAGACCGTAGTACTCTCCTTGAAGAAGATACTTTTGATGTTTTTATGGATCCTAAGTCTTTTGATAAGGTAATTAAGAGTGGAAAATTCCTTTCTTCAGAAGAGTTTGAACAACATTTTTATTTGTTACTGTGTGTGTGTTAAATGTGTAAAGTTAGTATCAACACAAACCTTAATGAAATGATTTATATTCAAAGATTCGAAGCAAAGAAACTATTCTAATTTGAAAAAAACTAAATCTTTCAAGAATGTCTCATTTTCCTCTATTATTAATGATTCTTTTAACCTTTTGGCCCTTAGATTTCTACGTGCACAAAGGCTATTAAAATGACACTTAAGAAACAAGATTAGTATTCAACATGCAAGCCAACTAAATGCCTACATTAAACTATATGTACAAACAATGATGATGAATGCTATGATGAGTGGAGGATGATGTTTATGATAAATGAACAAGTGGAGGTGGATGCTATGGTATTGAACTAGAATGATCTATATATGATTCTACATATGCTCAAATTCAAACTTAAAATGAACTAATCTAAAATGCAACTATGATGCAAGATGGGACATAAAATGCAACTATGATCTGCAAGATTTAAAGCTAAGATGTAAATGCAAAGTAAAACATGATGTAAAGACTAGCTATAAGACTCCAAAATGCTCCAAGCTCCCATGATAAAACCTGCATGATAACTTTACTTCAGATGTGGATGCAAAATACAATGCCAAAGGGTTGTATTTATAGCCTTTTCTAAGCATCTTGTGAGGTGGCAATAATCAACGGGTCCAGATTCAAACAAGAAGAATGGATGGTGATGGAGAACTGATGTCCCTTGACTAAAGACAATACGCCATGTGGTTAGAATCTCTTCGACCAATGGACAACATGCCAAATGGATGAAGATCTAAGTGTGGGAAGAAAAGATCATGTGTTTAAATGCCAAATGTAGAATCATGTGGAGGAATAAGCTACGAGTTTGAAAATATTCTAATTTAAAAAATTAGAATTATTTAATTTCATGTGACCAGGAGGGTGGTATAAAAGTTGTAGACATGTGCTTGAATTCTTAATCTAAGATTAGTGAAACTTAATTAAATAAAACAAACTTTAGAAATTTGTTTATTTAATTAAATTAGAAGAACATGAATTTTTTTAGATTTGAAGAATTAAAGGATATGAACAATATAAATAAATCATAATTTATTTATATAGTCGGTTTATTAATTAAATAACTATATTTTAATTAATTAAATGTCAGGACCGGGATTTTAAGCGCATGTACATTCTTGCCCCTTTGAAGCAATGTGGCTTTACACCGCCCAAAGAATTTCTTTTGATAGATGCCATGGTAACAATTTTTGATGTTCCATTGATTTCGGCGATGATGGATACATGTCTCCCCTGAGATAAATCTATGAATTTTTGAATTTTTAGGATTTTTGGAAATTTTTGATAATTTTTTGATGATTTGATGACGATCTCAAAATTTTGTGTCAGAAACAATTTATCTTCCGAAAAATGATGTATAAGCCACCAGGTGATGAAATTGATTAATTAGGGCCCCTTTGAAAAATAAAACATCCCCATAAAATGCCACTTAATTAACCTTAAAAGGTTAAAAAGTGTGATTAGAAAATTCATTTGAGCCTTTGGAAATTTGAAAACTTGTGAGTGAGTGATTTTATGAATTGATGCCTTATGTTGCCTCCTTGTGTTTGATGTTTGATGATCGCGTTCAACTGATTGATTTGATGATGTTGATGTGATAGTTGATGATTGACCTCATGATAGGTGAGGATCAATGATAGGATGATGATGATTGACCTCATGATAGGTGAGGGTCAATGATAGGATGTTGATGATTGTCCTCATGATAGGTGAGGATCAATGATAGATTGATGATTGACCTCATGATAGGCGAGGATCGATGATAGGATGATGATGATTGACCTCATGGTAGGCGAGGATCAATGATAGATCGGAGATCTATCGACCTCATGATAGGTGAGGATCAATGATACAAATTGACGATTTCATGACAGAAGCAGGACCAACGACAGATTGATGATCGACCCCATGATGGTATTTGGTGATCAAATTTATTGGGATTGGATGATTGACCAAGGATAGGTGAGGATCAATGATGATCGACGATCGACCCCACGACAGTGAGAAAAGAGGACTCCAAATGACAGATTGATGATCAGAGTTCATCTGGAGCCCTAAATTTGAAAAACTGTGAGGAGGATTTGATGAATTGATGCCCATGTTGCCCTCCAGGTTGATGCTCTTTTGATGGTCAGACTAACCAATTGATCGATGACGTTGATGTGATAGTTGATGATTTGAATTTCATGATAGTGAGAGGATCAATGATGGATGATGATGACTCCACCTCACGATAGCCCAATGATAGATGATTTACGATCGACCCTACGATAAGAGGGTCACGATAGGATGCCACCGACCGTCTCACGATAGGCGAGAACGGGACGATGGATTGACGACGACATCGAGAAGCGAGGATCACCGATAGGATGATGATGATTGAACCCATGACAGACCTAGGATCAATGATAAACTGATGATCGACCCCATGTAAGGAAAATCAACTATGGATTTGACATCATCCCATGGATGGCCAGGATCAACGATAGATTGATGATTGACCTCATGATAGGTGAGGATCAATGATAGATTGATGATTGACCTCATGATAGGTGAGTATCAATGATAGATTGATGATTGACCTCATGATAGGTGAGGATCAATGGGTAGATTGATGATGATGAGGATAGATTAACCTCATGATAGTAAGTATCAATGATAGATGCCCTGAGATTTGACTGAACTGACAGAGTCAGATTAGATTTGGATTGATTGATTGGTGTTGATTGATTGATAAGATTGCTGATTTGTGAAATGTTATGATCATAGGAGGATTTCCACATCTGTTACAAGCGGATTTAGATTCGATTGGGAAATGTGGTTTGACTTCTCTAATTGATTGATATGCCCCAATATAGGATTGATTAATGTACTGAGACTTGGTGATGTACTGAGACCTGATGTATACACTAATTCAGTTGAGACATTATGATTTCTGCCATTTTTGATATTGATGTATCTCTTTATACCTTTGGATATCCTTGTACACTTGACATTATGATTTTGAGGTTATATGATATGCGGCAATGATGATGATTGATCTATGTGCCTATATGTGTTTATGATGTTCATATGATGATGATGATGATGATGATGATGATGATGGATGCATTTTATTTTTGCTTTATGATGCTATGTGATGTTCTATATGATGATGATATGATATGTTATGGATGCATTTTCTATTTTATGATGATGATTATGATGCTTATGCTGTTGATGAGGATGTAATTTATGTGTTATGATTCTATGATGTTTTATGAATGATGCCTATATGATGTATGTGATGGATGCTATTATGCAAATGATATGTGATGCATTTTCTGTTTTTATACTTTTCTAATGCAAATAAATGATCTAATGGATGAATGAATGATGTATGAAATGAACACATGATAATGCATATTTCTATTGATGTTTATGTGATGATGATCATGATGATTATGATGCTTTGTAATGATGATGCTTATGTGATGATTTATTTGTGGGATGTATGCAATGATGATATGATAATGCATGGTTGATGAGTTAATCTGCTTTTATGGATGATGTTTTATGTTATGTGAGATGGATGCGATTATGCAAATGACATGTGATGCTTATATCTAGTTAGTCCTTTACCAGTCTTGGATTTGAGTAATAACAAATTCATCTTCACTACTGGTTTTAGATGTTCATAACAAGGGCATTATATCCTTGTTAATCAATCATGTTTTTCAACAACTTTCTCTTCTTGGAAATCTTACTTTATTGGATATGTCTTTTAATCTTGAATCCAAAATCCATTTTATTAAATTAGTGATGCATCAAGTTCAATTATGCCCCTATTAAAATAGAGATGTTTTTGTTCTTACTCTATTGGATATGTCTTTCAATCTTCTTAATGGACCAATTTTTTAATCCATTAATAATTGATGAAATTATTTTGATTATGCAAGTGAGATGGAATACACTTCTTTTTATGTTTTCTGATGCAAATATAATGATGTGATGCATGGATGGATGAATGATGTGATAATGTTTTCCAATGTATACAAATGATAATGCAACTGATGTGCAATTATATGATAATGATGTGTTTTTGGAAATGTCAAGTGTACTCAATCCATTAGTGCCAGAGATAACATCATTGTTGCAGCTTTGGAGATCCCATAAATACATATGCAAACTAACATGGATGCAATCTACTCTAACCATGCAGATCTAGTATGCAAATGTTGTCATTGTAACAACCGATTTGTTGTGCTTTTTATCATCATTGAACCTTTAAAATGTTGAAAGTGAGTACAAGCATCGATGGTATATTTTAGACCATGATGACCTAAGTACTACTTTCATGATGTTTGATAGTGCAACTTAACACAAGCATCTAAGTATAATTAAACCGAGATGACCTCAGAGTATTGCTTTATAAATGCACAAGAGTTACCATTTCCATGCAAATTTAGGAATGTCATTAGTGATACCTCGTAGATATTCCATATAATTTCATAGACGATCAAATCTATCAAACAAATGTACAAAGAAAATCATAATTCTTTAGCTCTAGTTCGATACATCATTGAGGTATCCAAAGATAATGCAACAAAGTACAACAATTGAACACCAGGTTTGACGATAAACCCTGATTCGTATGGAACATCATCCATCAAATACGTTCTTTTGGTCGATTGATTCACCGCTTGATCGGATGGGTCGGTGTGTTTCCTCATGGTGTCGATGTTCAATGTCATCGCACCATGATCATGTCTTTGTCAAGAAAATCATCGCTTGGTCTGTTGTCCGCTTCAAAGTTTATTGCCCTGAGTTTTAGGATTTGTCTCAGCCTTAGGGTGAGACACGACTACGATGCCAGGATATGTATATGGAGCTTTCAAAGGATAGGCAGATGGATGGTGAAAGTGATTGGTCAACATGCTCAAATAGATGGAAAAGATGACCTATCACAAATAGTGCCTATTGCCAGGTTTTCACTACTTGTTTTCATTGCACTTTAGATTTCCATGATTTTTGATCTTTTATTTTCACCCTTTTGGATTCCATTTTATTTCTATTTTATTTTGTATTTTTGACCCTTTTTTCTTTTTTTGTTGTTGCCAAGACGCTTGTTTGCCAGGTTTTCATCAAGGCAACCATTTTTTCAGGACATTTTCTGTTGTTTTTGGTATTTTTCAAGACTTTTTCCAATGCACTGGATGATTTAGGACCTTTTCTATGTTTGATTTTTTTGAATTTTCTCAGGATATCTAAGATGGAATGATATGATATGACCGATTGAAAGAACAAGATGCCCCACAATAGAGATAATGCAACCATGGATAAATGATAGATCAAAATGAAAGATTCACTGCAAAACATGTCACACAAGCAACATATCTCTTGTCGAAAATGATAATGGTTGATTGATTAGGATGTCAAGAATGATTGATTCCATAAGGCATGATGATGATAAGTACTTAGGATCACTGATTTCCTCTAAGTACGATAAGATTGATGATTGATTGACAAAAGATATGACGATTGGATAATGTTTTACAACTTAGATCAAATATGATTTACATGACAAGATTCAAGGTTGAAAAGGGACATGATGACATGGATTTTGATAAGCTAGGAGATATGGAATGGAAGAAAGCAAGGATAAAGATAATGAATGGGATGATCAAGATCAACTAGATGAGATACAAACACAAGGCCCCAGTATTTTTCCCCTATTCCTCATCAAGACCAAGGAAGGGAAGAAAGGATGTATCTAGAAAGAATGATGGAATACGGATAAGATGAAAGATATGGTACAAAGATAGCGAATAGGATAAGATATATGATTCTCAAGGAGATCCTTAACCTTGTCAAGATCAAAGGTGGAAATGTAAGGAATGATAAGATGGACGAAACTTGCCCCCCAAGTGTAGAGTGCAAGAGGAATATGGAACATAGGAAATGGATGATAGGGAGATGGAGGAAGGACTTAAGCATCAAGTTTCATGACCAAATATCCCTTTAATAAACCATGGAAATGTGGATTACACTCATAAATGTTGGCCTATCAAAGGTATGATGGAAGAACTAAGGACTTATCCAAAGGTTTGGATTAAAGGAGAAAAATGGGGGATGAATGTTGGGTAATGTATAAGAGGTGGAAAGGCTTGTTGATGGATAGATGGAAAGGATTGCAAGGTCAACATTGGCACACACCTTGAAGGGTGGTGGAGTGATGGAGGAAAATTGGATTTGGAAAATGATAGGCTTTTAGATGGAAAATTGGAGGAAGCTTTTGGATTAGCAAATTTGGATGCCAATTTAGATTTCATTGCTTCTATGAGACTTTTAGGAATCCACATGATTTTTGACTTTGATATTTTCTTTATGGGCCTTTGTTTCCTTTGATATTTTTCTCTTTGATTTATGGACCTTTGTGGTCTTGGAAATTTTTCTTTTTTCTTTGATGGGCCTTTGTGGCCTTTTGAAATTTCCTTTTGATTTATGGACCTTTGTGGTCTTGGAATTTTTTCTTTTTGCTTTGATGGGCCTTTGTGGCCTTTTGAAAATTTCTTTTGATTGTGGATCAAATTTTCTTTTATTTTTGCATGGCTCTTCGAGGAGACATGTTGATCCTTTGATACACGTGGATTTTAATATGAAAGCTTTTGACATTTGACACCCAAATTGCTTCCAAGAGAAATAGGAGAGATGGATGGAGATGAATGGTATGGAGGTATTATGGATGAGTGGGTGTAGGTAGAATTTTGAAAGGGTATCAAGGATGTGTGCCTTTGTTGTTCTTGAGGAATATGATATGGACCTAGGATAGATTGAAGGTTTGATGGACTAAGATGAGTACCTAGGATAGATGGAAGGTTTGATGAACTAGGAAACTTAGGTGTATATCCAAGGCCATGGTAATATGGGTTTTCTTGAGAAAAAAGGGGTTCTAGGATACCTTTTTCATGAAGGCCTAATCCTTTTCCTTTGTAGTTCATACTTTGAAACATTCGTTTACCAATGGGATATGTATTGTTTGTGAAACAAGATGCGAGTCCATTTTGGGGAGGATATGATATGGATGAAAGGATAGGTGTTGGAAGTAAACCAAAGTGGATGATGGTGGATGATCCCAATTTGTAGGTGTGGGGTTCATGGATGGATAGTATAGGTGTGATAGGATCTTGACATGGGGATGATGGGGTGTTTTTATCTTGACTTGGAAAAGGATCAGGAGGTGTAGGAGATGGAGTAACATGCTCTTCATTAGGTACGAAATCATCACGTGGTGGTATGAAAGGCATATCTTGATCTTGAGAAGGATGAACATCTTCATGGAATGAACGGATATCCTCAGATGGAAGCATACCTTGATCTTGATGAGTAAGGGAATCCTGAGATTCTGTAGAAAGCATATCTTGATCATGAGAAGGTAGGTCATCATTAGATAGGATGGAAGAACTATCATGCTCCTAGGATGCAATGGAATCATGAAATGGTATGGACTCATTAGATGGAGTGGAAGGAGAAATCAGAAGGATGCTTTTCTCTCGAGATGGAAGGGAATCATTGTGGATGAAAAGTGAAAGGAGGGGATCATCATAAAATTCTTGAGAGATGGGGTCTTGGTCAAAGATTGGAATAAATTGTGGAATTTCGGTATCATCAGATGAAGTGGAAAGAATGTTTTGATCTTGAGGTGTAGAGGAGTCTATGACAACATGGTTTGGACTGAGAGATTGACATGAATCATTGGATACAAAAGATATGATAGAAGAAGGTGGTTGGATGGAATTGTTAACTTGGGTGAAAGAATCCTGAGATTTATTTTGACTTACGGGAGATGAAGATAGATGCATGACATGGTAAGATTGTTCAATATTGTTTGTGTTTGAAGACTTTGATTTGGGCTTATCATTTAACTTTTTCAAGAATTTACAGAAATTAAACTTGGATGATGTAGTTGTTGGTGGAGAAGGTGTCATATCTATATTTTTGTCAAATGGATAAGAACAAATGTCTAAAAAAAATGTATTTCTGTGGTTGTTTCCCTTTGCATATCCCATATTTTTTTTTGAAGGTTCTTCATTTGATGAGCTAAAGAATTCAATTGATCCTCATCTATTTCAGCCATGGCAGTTTGAGTTTTAATTTCCTATTCTTTGAGTTTATACTTTTGTGTCTCAATGGTTGGAGTTTCAAGATTTGACTCTTGAATGTTTTGATTTTCAAGTCCTTTTTCCTTAAGTTTTCATTTTTGCAACCTTGTTTGAATGGGCATGCAAGTGTTATACTTTGTCTAAACTTTGATCTTTGTTTGGAATAGTGCCAAGAATTAAAACTAAGTCAAATAGTCTATTGATGGGACTAAGTTTGATTTGATTGTATACTGTTTGTTTCATGATGAAAGGATGACAAATCCTAATGATGAAACTAGGCTTAGCAATCAAAGATATGATGAGTTTTATGATTTAGGCACTTTGAGATGTTTAGATCTAGGTTTAGTTTGGAGAATTCTACTTGTAGAGGTTAGTTTTTACAAGTTTAGAATTCTAAGGTATCTAAGGAATGATCTTGGACTTGAGAAAATTCTAAAATTTTGGTTCAAACTTGTGAGATGAGATACTCAAATCTTTGGAAAAGTCTTGTATTTTGACAGTAGTAAAAGATGTATATTTTGGGATTGTTCTTGCAAGCTCTTTTGTAGAAATTGAAGGTCAACCTCTCTCTAAAGTCGTAAAGTGTTGATAGTCGTCTTTGATGTTCTTTTGGACTAAGAGGTTTGGACTTTGGTTTCTGAATTTTAATCTTTCATGAAATCATTTGGTAACACACATGTTTAGACTTTGTTTTTCCTAAGGACTGGTTGAATACTGCTGAGGATTCACAGTATGAGACTGATTGTTAGATAGGAGATGGACCTAGGTCACAGTTTTGTGTTATGCAAAAGGCGCCAAAACAGAGAAAAAAGGTGCCATAGAATGTGCAAAAGGCACCACATAATGGGAAAAAGGTGCCATAGAATGTGCAAAAGGCGCTAGAATAGGTGCAAACTTGGTTTTTTGAAAGTTTCTTAAAAAATTGCTTGGTTTTCCTGATATTCCAATGGGAGACTTGGTTGTTTCACTGAATGTAATTCTGAATCAGGTTTTCACTTTCGACATGTGACGTTTTGTTTGTTTTGAAAACACTTTGATAAAGAAACATCAAGCAATGTACACTCCTAAGGCTGTGAAAGATTGTATTCTTTTGGATTCCACGCGGATTTTACCCCAACCACACTTATTCTTAGTGGATGACTAGATGTTTGACCCCACTGGCTCCCCTCCATGACACTCATTTCTTGGGGAAACCAAGCATCAATACCAATGAATCTCCCATGGCATTTTTTTCATCTCTACAAAAAATTGTGAGAATGTGGATGCCTTCGTAACGACCGTTGCTGCACCAAAGAATAGATAAAGGTTTTTGGCCAAACTATAACAAGGGTTTTAATGTGGGCATTATGTTCATGGGGGATAATCTATGTGGCGAGAGACCATTGCTGCCCTTCTCATCAGAACTATCCTCGTGATACTAGCCTTTGTTCCAGTATCCACATTTATATACCGACTGAAAGTCGCTTGGCTTTAGCGTGTTACTGGTTGGGTCGTTCCCTTGAGTGATTAATTTTTCCCACAAGGCAGTCCCTCTAAGATAAACAAAAGCAAACAAGTATACCCATAGTTTGATCAATCTTTATTCCACATGAATAAAGAGAGAACACATGTGATATACTCAACTCACACTCGCACACAAAAGTGAATGGGTCTAGCTTTTTGGTCACCCAATTAAGGGGAGAGCATATGCCTACCATCCATCAAGTACAAAATACATGGGGTTCATTAACCCTTTAATTAAGCTATGTTCCTAACTTAACCAAAAGGAAACATGGTGTTCATTAACCTTTTAATTAAGCTATGTTCCTATCTTAACCAAAAGGAAACAAGTAAATCAATTCCAACCCTTGCAATATGTCAGTAGTTTGATAAGAATGTCTTTGACAGTGAATCTAGGAAACTTGCAAAACAACAACACAAAGTATTAGCCTTCAGATTTAGTGAAAAATAGGGAAATCGCAAAAGGTGCCAAAACAAAGACAAAACCACAAAATGTGCAAAAGGTGCCAAAATAGAGACAAAAGGCGCCAAAACAGAGACAAAAGGTGCCAAAACAGAGATAGGAGGTGCTAGAATGTGCAAAAGGTGCCACATAATGAGAAAAATGCACCAAAATAGAGACCAAAGGCACCACAAAATGTGCAAAAGGCTCCAAAACAGAGACCAAAGGCGCCAAAACAGGTGCAAAAGGTGCCAAAACAGGTACAAGAGGTGCCAAAACAGGTGCAAGAGGTGCCAAAACGGGTGCAAAAAGCTCCAAAAGTCTCACATCTGAACCTGTGAACATAAATTTTCAAGCATGTTAATAATAAATGGGGCAAGGCCCCACAGTGGGCACCATTTTGTGTGTGTGTTAAATGTGTAAAGTTAGTATCAACACAAACCTTAATGAAACGATTTATATTCAAAGATTCGAAGCAAAGAAATTATTCTAATTTGCAACAAACTAAATCTTTCAAGAATGTCTCATTGTCCTCTATTCTTAATGATTCTTTTAACCTTTTGGCCCTTAGATTTCTATGTGCACAAAGGCTATTAGAATGACACTTAAGAAATGAGATTAGTATTCAACATGCAAGCCAACTAAATGCCTACATGAAACTATATGCAAACAATGATGATGAATGCTATGATGAGTGGAGGATGATGTTTATGATAAATGAACAAGTGGAGGTGGATGCTATGGTATTGAACTAGAATGATCTATATATGATTCTACATATGCTCAAATTCAAACTTAAAATGAACTAATCTAAAATGCAACTATGATGCAAGATGGGACATAAAATGCAACTATGATCTGCAAGATTTAAAGCTAAGATATAAATGCAAAGTAAAACATGATGTAAAGACTAGCTATAAGACTCCAAAATGCTCCAAGCTCCCATGATAAAATTTGCATGATAACTTTAATTCAGATGTGGATGCAAAATACAATGCCAAAGGGTTGTATTTATAGCCTTTTCTAAGCATCTTGTGAGGTGGCAATAATCAACGGTCCAGATTCAAACAAGAAGAATGGATGGTGGAGATGGAGAGAATCAAGATGTTGTCCTCTTGACCAAATACAACATGTCATGTGGATGGGAGAATCTTTTGACCAATGGGCAACATGCCAAATGGATGGAAGACTCAAGTGTGGGAAGAAAAGACCATGTGTTTGAATGCCAAATGTGTGGGAGAATCAAGTGTGTGAGGAATAAGCCATGTGTTTGAAAATAATTCTAATTTAAAATTAGAATTATTTAATTTCATGTGACCCACGCGTATTAACTCTCATTAGGATTCAACAACGCTTCTCTTAAAGATGATTTTATGCTGCCTAATATCGATATGATTGTAGAATCGACCACAAACCATGCTTTATTGTCTTTCATGGATTGCTTCTCAAGCTATAATCATATTCTTATTAACTTGAAAGATCAATATATGACAACCTTCACTACCCATTGGGGTACCTTCTATTATGTAATCATGTTGTTTGGGTTAAAGAATGCTGGAGCAACTTACCAATGGGCAATGACTCTTAACTTTCATGATTTCATTCACAAAATTCTAGAAGATTGTGTCGATGATATCTTGGCTAAGTCTACCACTCATCAAGATCACATTGAAAATCTCCATCTTATCTTTGAAATACTTTGGCTCTATAAAATTAGATTGAATCCTCTTAAGTGTGTTTTTGGAATGGATGTTGATAAGCTTTTATGATTTATCATCTATCACGATGGAATTGAAGTTGACATGAATAAAATTGATGCAATAGTTAACATGCCTCCTAAAAACACCTCTCAACTATGTAGTTTGTAAGGGAAAATTTAGGAAATTCACAAATTTTTGTCTTAGTTGGTTGATCACACCCTTCCATTCACATGTTTGTTGAAGAAATATGTCTACTTCCAATGGGATGATGAGTGTGAAAAGGCTTTTGAGTCAATAAAAATTTATTTGGCCAATCCTCCTATCTCAATGTAGGCTATGCAAGATAGACCCTTTTTTTCTTTATGTCTTTGCATCACCTCATGCCTTGGTAGCTTTATTAGCTCAACATGATGATGATGGTAAAGAAAGAGAAGACTACTACATTAGCTATATTTTGGTTGATTATAAAACTCGTTATTTGGCTATGGAGAAAAAATGTCTTACTCTCATCTTTGCAACACAGAAGTTATGATATTATCTTCTTCATGTCGAAACCCATATAATTGTGAAAAATGATCTTCTTAAACACTTTTTTACTAGAACCGATCTTTCGGGGAGGTTAGAAAAATGGGTGATGTTGCTTTCTAAGTTTGACATCAAGTTTTTAACTCAGAAACCAATCAAAGGTCAAGTTGTTTCCAATCAATTGGCAGAAGCTCCCTCATCCCACTCCTTCCCTAATCTAGATTTATTTTTGAATGAAGATCTCTTTTCATTAGACCATGAACCTGTATGGGAGTTGTACTTTGATGGATCAAGATATCAAACTGGCTCTGGGGAAAGCATAGTTTTAGTCTCACCCGAAGGTAAGTTGGTTCCTCTATCCTTTTGATTGGAATTTCATTACACTACCATCGCTAAGTATGAAGCCCTTATTGTTCAGGCTTGCATATCGTGATGGCACTAAACATTAAACATCTTTGTATTCATGGTGATTCCAATCTTATTGTAAATAATATCACAGGAATGTATTATGATAAGTAGAGTAAGCTATCGCAATATCATGATTTGGCTTTATCCTTGCTTGATCATTTCTCTTCTTTCATGACAGATAGTGTTCCTAGGAGAGAAAATTGACACATAGATGCAATGGCGAGTGCCGCCTCCCTTGTATCTTTGGATGATGGTGTAGAAGAGTACCACTTTGTGGTTCATATTCTCCATCTCCTATTGTCTCAAATCAACCTAAACCTCATGATCTAGTGTGTCCTCACATAGACTTAGGGGAATGGTATTCTCACATTTATAATTATTTGAAGACTGGAAATCTTCCTGATGATGCGAATAAAAATGCTCACACCTGGATGTGAAAAATTTCAGTTCGATACATTATACTATTTGATGTTCTATATCAAAAATCTTATAATGGTCTTCTTCTTTGGTGTCTCACTAAGGAAAAAATACACCTTGCCTGTCAAGAAGTCCATTTGGGCTCTTCGGGTGGACATTTTGGTGGTAAATCGTTGGTGCGTAAACTAATTCACATGGGATACTTTTGAAAAATAATGGAGTAGGATTCCTTTTCTTTTTTCAAGAAGTGTCCTCGATGTCAGGAACACAACCATCTCATTTGAGCTCTTGCAGAAGAGCTTCAAAATAAGACCTCTCCTTGGCCATTTGCAAAATGGGGGTAGGATATTATTGGAAAAATATCACCTCCTTCTTCTAAAGGACATACCCTCATAATTATTGCTATCAATTCCTTTAAGAAATGGGTCGAAGTTGTTCCACTTTGATCCACGAACATTGAAGCAATTTGTAGCTTTCTTCTAAACAATATCATTGCTCATTTTGGATTTCCTTCTACTATTGCTTTTGACAATGGTACTTCATTTAATAACAAAGAGGTGAAGCAATTCCTAGAAAAAATTCATATTCAACACCGCTTTTCTACACCATATTATCGACAGTCTAATGGAAAAGTTGAAGCATCTAATAAAACTCTTGAAATGATTCTTTGAAAATAGTGAATAAACACGATAAAGATTGGCATACTCAATTAACGTATGCCTTGTGGTCCTCTCACATGAGTATTTGTACAACTACTAGTACAATTTTGTATAACCTCGTGTATGGTGTTGAGGCTATCATGCCTTTGGAGTTGGAAATTCCATATTTACAGGTTTCCCTTAAATGGTTTATTGATGATGACACTTATCATGCTAATAATTTATACGAGCTTGAGTTGCTTGATGAGCACCGATTACAGGCCCTCGAACATCTCCAAACTTATCAACGATCTATTTCTTAACATTACAATCAAGGCGTTCTTTCTCAAAATTTCAAGGTAGGTGATCTCGTTCTCTATGAGAATTAGAGAAATGTAAATGTGCCACCTAATTAGAAGGGGAAGTTCAACCCTAATTAATTAGGTCCTTACATAATCACTGTCGTGTATGGTTCTGGTGCATATGGACTATTGTCTATGGATGGAATGCCTCTAAACGAACCAGTCAATGCAATGCATCTTCATCGATACTATGCATAGTGTCTATGTGGAAAGTGCATAACACTTATCCTTCAGGGATTGTAGTTTGTAATGTTATGAAATTTCTTCATTAACACATTATTTTAATTTGTGTTATGATGTGACCATGTGTATGTAATTAATTTATTTAATTAGGAATAATATATACATGTGCTTTATTATGTTGTGTATTTGTGCATTGTATCTGATTAAGTCTTTTGGTTAGTAAATTAGATCATCATTGTATTTAATTAAGCATGCATCCAATGTTTGTTTATTAGATCATGATATCATCTAATCTAAAAAATCATCCATAAACATAATCCATCACATGATCATACATGAAAAAAAAAAACGTAGGAACACCATGATGCCAATCAAAATCTCATATATATATATATCAAGAATGTTATGTACATATATCACACCATTGTCCCAAAATGTGGTGTTTGTATATTTGTATGTTTCTATACATCAAAACAATGCTATACATAAAAATGATCTGGTATATAAAATTTGGCATACAAAATTGGGCCTTTAGCCCCCAAGTGTGTGGCTCCCTGAACCCTTGGGTGCTTGCGATGGTGGTGGAGGAGGATGATGGATGGAGGCATATGAATGTGACTAATGTGATTTGTGACACAAACATGCTCCATGCTTGTAACCCTTGGATCTCTCCTCTGAGCTCAATCACATCCTCTTGTAGCTTTATCACATACTCCTATAGCGAAGCCTTCCACTCACAGGCTCTCCATAGCTCCTCCTAGAGCTGCTACACCTAGGGATCAACGTCTAGCCTCACTACCTCCACTTGCCTCCCGAGGTCATTGAGCCAACTTTGTAGGGTGTCACATGACGCGACGACACTCTTTGTCTGCATCACAACCTAGTCTCACTCAACTAGTGCAGTGCGGAGCTTGGCCACTCACTAATCTTGCTGCTCGATCATGGTGGATAGGTCCATGGTCCTCTGGATGACCTCGACATTGCACCTCCTTGTACACCATCCTAAAACACACTATAGGCTCAAAGAGATGGGCACGTCACCTTGCTGATGGGGGCATGTACGCGTCAAGGATGGTCCCTTGGATTTGGATGACTGGGGCTGCCTCTACTATGCATCACCCAATGAAGGCAATATATAACTATAACTATAACTATAACTAAAATGAAATAAAATATATCACACTTGTACTTGGGTCCCTAGCCTGCGAGTGTGGATCAGGGGGGAGCTAGTCTCGACTCAGCCCTACTGCTATCGCTAAAAGAGGTGTGATCACCTAGTGACTTGTAGGTGGAGGTGATGATATGGGGAATACTGTTGGGGGTGAAGATAACCATCATCATTGCTTCAACCTCTTTGGCGCTCTGCCTGCCGTCACCTCACCCTCCTCACCCTTGTTGCCGCTATCACCACCGAGATCCCTGCCTCCTAGCCCATGTGTACCGACATTTCCTGTGAGGGCATCTACTGGGAAAATTGAGGTTGGGCCCACCATCACCCATTTTTTGACTTGTTGTCACTAATTGCGATGTCTGTGATAGTCGGGTGGGGTTATCCCTTACTTATATCGTGCTCCTATTTGATCGTACATACATGGGACTTGTCAGGAGAATGGTCTGGACCTGCACAGACTGTCAATCCACCCAATGCTAGTAGTAAGGTACAATGATGTGGTTTGACTGACTCACCAGGAGTCGATCATGCTACATCCTATGCAACTACTGCCTCTCGATCGACCAGACCCCCATTTTCTTATATGGGTGCTAACTGATGTCCCAAACCTATAAGGAATAAAACATATGCCTCCAAAATGCTACATCACCATAGTACCAATCATACACCAGGGGATATGTGTGCACCATAGGCGTACCATGTGTCAGGACTTGGGGGAACTCGATCAGTTGTGTGCATCTGATATGCTCAAATGCTCACACCTGCAGTAGCATGCAAATGGTGAGACTATGGTACTCATAATGCACATATCGCTAGAGGTCATGGTAGATATGCGCCAACATACTTCGATTCCAAGCGAACACAATGCCATGCTCCTCCATAATGCAGATGCAATAGACAAGGTCCCCGTGAAGGTGTGAGCCTTTCCCATCCATCGTGACATGAAGCATGACTGTGACAATCATGACTCGATGGAAAAG
Source organism: Sequoia sempervirens (assembly GCA_007258455.2). Lineage (NCBI taxonomy): Eukaryota > Viridiplantae > Streptophyta > Pinopsida > Cupressales > Cupressaceae > Sequoia > Sequoia sempervirens. Next base: position 30,207 of record VDFB02325616.1, read on the forward strand.
TGGTATCACCACTCATCCTTACTTGAGACACCTAATATAGATATGGCACGTGGTGTCCGTTGGGACAACCCACTCGATGCAGTACTGTTGGCCATCCTGGACATCCTGTGTCATCCTGCCCTTGTCATAGGCTACCTATTGTCCCTAGACATGTAGCCTAGTGATGTGGTAGACATCCTCCACGGTGACAGTCATCTCTTCTGTTAGTAGGTGGAAGCTCGAAGTGTCTGCATCTCAATGCTCCATGAGGGCCATCAACATCAATGTGTGGTAATGAATCTTTGACATGGTGTATACCCACCAGATGCCAACCCATCATAGAAAGCCCTGGTCATCAGGGCGTAGCTCATTGTTGCAGTCCCGCAACAATGTTAGCAATGATCCGTTGACATGCTCACAGATCTCCAACCATGCCTGCAAAAACACCAAGTTTCATGTCATCTCCTTCTACATCATCAAACAAATTCTAACTGTACATAAAAAATTTCTTTAGTCAAACTCTAAGACTAGTGCATGTTGCATAGGCACCTACGTGGTATGTTGGAGCCTGAGCCAAATGACTCTCGACGATAGCACATGGGATGGACACTAACACAACTAGAGGACACTGTCGCATTGTCGGGATGACAACGCACCAACCAGACACCTTCACATCGGTTGGATTCCTACATTGCTCAGGGAAAATAAAAAGCTAAAAAAATGCACTAAAATGACAGAAGATGGGCATAAATTTTTTGTACCTCATCTAGCTTGTCACTCGTGGATATTGCTATGCGGAGCTTCTTGATCCTTGGGGCTATGTAATCACATCTGTGAGGAATTTTGTTGACTCTTCTCTCACAAAAGCCAACAAATTCTTCATCATCAATAGTGCAAATGACCCTTCCATGGGCCCACCCAAACATATATAAGCCATTTTTGCCCATTTTTCATGGCGAAAATATTCCTTCTATCCTTCTTTTCACCCCACCTAGATAGGGGCATACATTCACCTCTTTATCATATTTTTCTTCCGAACCACCAAATTTTTCTTAAGCATTCTTCTCACCATGGTAGCTTCTTCTAATTTTTGAAATTGACCTAAATTCAAGTTTTGTAGAATGCAACTTCATGTTAGATGTTGTAGTTTCTCCCTGAGCTCGAATGGTGGGGGAATTTCTAGTATCCACCTGCTCGACCTCTGTGGCCTTTTTAGTATCCTTTTTCATGAAAATCTATAAAATTTTCAAATTTTTGGTCTTGCACTAATATTTTCTTTTCTACTTTAATGTAACTATTTTTTCTTCAAAAATTCAGCTTACTAAAGTGGGGGCAAAATGTAGTGTCATAAAATTACACCCCGTGGCAATTTAACACTTGCACATCTAGCTTGCTACATTTATGGTGTTGGAAAATGTGACTCAAATTTACTAGCTCGATCAACTTCCTGGAGCAATTGTGATTTTCCCTTTATCGTCCTGAATGTTGTACAATCGCTAAAAATCAAAACTTTGGAACTAGCGGTTAGGAGTTCTAAAGTTCTTGAAACCTCTGACTTAACGATCATAAAGGCAACAGACGTGGGTTGGAAACTTGGTGGAAGTTGGGAGATCGGGTCATTAAAGAACTTGGAGAACTTGCGACTTGGTTGTGAAACTCTTGAAACCCGTGACATCTCAAGGCGGTCTCATCGATGGTCTGATAAGCTCACATCGAGGGGACGTTACTATGTTGGCAGGACTCTAAAGATAGTCTCCTTGATGGACCGATGACTCTCATCAGTGAGACTTGGGGACTTCGACGTAATAATGTGTTATCAATGGGACTCTTTCTTGAGTCTCCCCGATAGACCAATGGTTGTGGGGACCACAGTTATAAATGAAGCATCATTGGTGTATCAAATGAAGATATCTTGATCAATGGCTGTGAAGAGATTAATCTAATAGTGCCCGCTAACACCACACCCCTTGTGGTGGGTCCCGACAGACTCCTGTGGGATTGGCTAAGCGGTGTACGTTTGTTGACTCATGAATAATGTATTGGTGGGACCCGATCGGTGTCAAGCTAGAAAGTGGTGATTGGTTGTTGGCAGTTGATGGGTTGAATGACGATTGACTCAACAAGATGAACATACATCGGAGAGACTTGGTGTTTTCGAAGGGAGTGTGAATGAAGTCTCTTCGAAGGTCCTATATAGTAGATAGTTAGACCGTTTACTACAGTTGCTCGTTAGAAGGTGAATCGAACTAGTTGTGTACAGTTGCATACGAGAAATGAATCGATTGGTTTCCTAGTTGGCTTGGAATGAGAAGGAATGGTATAAATCATTGAACGTTCTGTAATGTGGAAAAAAGAGAGGGAAATAGAATAGGGTTATGTTGTCAGATTCTCTCCAGATGGAACAAGATGTAAACTCTATAAAGGATTGGAGCCTGAATTATATTTGTAATTGTATTATGTTGCTGAATAATACAATGACGATCTAGGCTTTTGGAGTGTGGGGTTTTTTACTCAAAAGGGTTTTCCCCATGTAAATTTGTGTGTTCATGTTTTATGTTCAATATTTCATGTTTAATGGTTCTACTTGTTTGGAACTAGTTTAATTAGCATTAACTTTTCTCTAAGATTCAATGTGGGAAATGAACTGTCTAATTCTACTTTATGGCATAGTATTATGTGTCTTTGAGGCGATCTATTAAATTAAAATTACTGAAGGCACTACTGATCTTTGATGTTTCTTTCTAAGATGACCAAAATTTCCAAACAAGTGGTATCAGAGCCTTCTTTTGTAAGGACCTACCCCTTGTGTAAATTAAAATTTTTCCAATTATACTCCAAACATATAAAGGTAACAAGTAACAAAGGAAAATACGATAAAATTTTTCCTTTCTTCATTGATAATTGTATACAAGTTAAAAAATATTTCCACATGAATTCCATTTTCATTGCAAATATAAATCCTAGTACAAAAGTAATACAATTACATACATAGCTCGTAAGCTTTTGCACAAATAGAAGTAAGAAGGTCCAGGAGTCCATCCTTTCAAATCTTGGTACATCGACCGCTTGTTGTGGAGGAGAAACATCACTCGAGTGCTTTTCTGCCAACCACAAACTTATAATGCAGTCCCCCACACACCTATCGTTAGATAGATGGCCCTCCCTTCGAAGAAGAGATTGGTAGGGTATCCTTTAACGATTACCAACTAAGCATAGTGTTGTGTTCTACATAACTAGAACCTTGCTATTTCACAATCTCAAATTAGTACTCGGATCACAATGAACTGACAGTGTAGTCTCAACTATCTCACACCTAAGTGGATGTCGTACATTACACTACTTTGGCCAAAGTATTCTCATTCAGTACTTCGAATGATGGCCATCTATCATAAACACTACTTAGGGCTGATTTGACTTGAGGCTTCCTTACTCTACGCATAGGTTTTGCCCTTAAATGGGCGAATCCATCACCCCAGACATCCTACAATAATACTAACCTACTAAGAAATGTGCCAGTCAACAAGTGTCTTATATCCTAACTCCTAATTTAGGAAATATTTATCCTGGGAGTGTTTAGCTTGTCACAGTTAACCTAATAACATAAGCTTGAGACCATACTTGGTTTGAAATCATTTTGTTCCTAGTAAGTAATAATTACTCTACGTATTCTCCATATACGAAGATCATACAAAATGCAATAGTCAGTTAAATGCATATAAAACCTTCCTTTTAAAGTCTTTCTCCATTATATCCCTATAATGCAAGATAAGTAAAAACTAATCCCTTAAGCTCCTTAAACATTTAATCCTCTTTTCACTATCCCTTTAACCTTGAGTTCCTTATTCATTCTACCTTTAAATGCATTGAATTCCCTTATACATTTACCCTTAAATGCAATGAATTCTCTTATACATTTTCCCTTAAATGTATTGCACATGAAAGTTTAACAAGACAATTTTAATTAACTTTGAGCTACTTGTAATCATCAAACACAAGACTTAGAGAATGCAACATTTCAAACAAGAATCACCATAAAATATATTTCATGCCTGATATTTTAAGCTCCTTCTCCCAACACTGCTCTTCTTGACACTCCTTCAGCAACTTCCAGAATTCCTAATGAAGATGGCTTCTTTGCAAGTTTCTCAAACTATGGTGATCTCTCAAGTCACTCTTCACAAATTGCACTCCTCTAATAGAAGTTTACTCAACTATGGCTTCACTCCACTCAAATCTTAAAAAGGATTTAACACAGTAAATTGATAATTGCTAGTAAGGGCTTCTGTATTTCTCACACTTAGCATATAGGAAAATGTAGCAAATAAGGAAAACACAACAACTCAGATAAATGGATATGGAAACTCTTAAAAACACAAGACTCAGATTGCATAAAGTTATGAAACAAAGAGTGGTTGGGCGTGTATTTATAGGCCCGTATTTGTAACAAATTCCTTCATTATGGGCATGTAAAATGACAACAAGGCACCCAAACTCATTCAAATGCTACCTGGCAGATTCCTAAACCCTATATCATCATAAAAAGGAGTGATTTGACCCTCTTGGAGCCAGCATTACCAGACTTATTCATCTCAAAACTCAAAATTTGAACTTACGGGAAAAACGTCCCTCTTTGGCGCATAACAAAGAATGACTCATGTCTGCTGCGAATTTTTCAAGTTTAGGATTGCAACAACACATTCCATCTGATTGGCGCTTCCTCTTCTCCAGCGTTTGAAACTTTCCTCCATTTTTTCTTGTGTTTGAAGCTTTCCTTCATTTTATGGGAAGAGCTTTCAACAAAAAAAATTGGTTTATTTCAAATGTTTACCTCCAAATATTTCGATTCATATTGTTCCTTATGTTTTAAAACAAAGGCTCGATTTATTAATGAAGACTTTTATTTCCTTTAAGTCTGGCGACTATATTTCTCCCAATAGTTCGCTTTATGATGTTTTCTCATATTAAAAGATTTAAATCTTTTAATTTTAACACCTTAGAGTTTATAAATATTTACATTTTGAGTTTATAAATATTTACACTTAGAGTTTATAAATATTTACACTTTAAATATTTAACCATATATATTTATATATTTTATAATATATGTATTTATATTAAGTATTAATATATTTTTATATATAAATATATATATTTTCTACATTACTCTCGTAATGTATATTTATATATATGCATATATTACCTTATGATAATATACATACACATATTTTATTCCTTATAAAATATATAAATATATATATTTACACATGTATTTATGTATCTATGTATATATCATATAATATAATTACTCCATTGATATATACAAATATACATACATATATATGTAAATTTTCCAGACAATAATATTAAAATATTATTTTCATCACAGATAATAGGCAGGGTGTGTATGTATATAAATGTGTATAACCATATATAATCTTGTGTATATGTATGTATACGTATATACATATCGACACATATGTACGAGCATATCCATCTGCCTATCGTACGTATGTATTGATATGTTTATACATATAGATATGTGTACATAATGTTTATACGTACCCACTCAACCTTAAACATATATCTTTCACATTTTTCATACAAGGGTCACAAAATAGTAAGTCTAACAATAAAAAATCATCACTCACAAAGCACAAAGAAGTAAACCGGACTCCTAAAGCCTATGGATGACTTATCAAGACCAACTTATCTGACTTGGTTACTTAGTCTAAGGAACGTGTGTGTGTATGCTCAAATGGTTCTCGTTACTGTTTACTCGACCAAGCTCCTCTCCCGAGTGATATCTCTCGCTGCTTGGAGGAATGGTCCTCATAACTGCATCCACCGTCATAAACTCACGACAATCAAATTCTCACAACAATAGCAGCGTATATAAACTTCACTAGATATATCAACATGATTCATCCACCTCACAATGCATATTTTCACCATGAATAATATCAACAACATAAAATTAAACAATCATTAATGTACAATGCTCATATTGATAACAAGGATAATATGTTTTATTCATCTAAATGATTCTATCATTACAATACATTGCCCTATGCAATAGTAGCTATACAATCGGGGTGCAACATCTTTTGTGATTTGATTCTTCCTAGCGTGTTGTTGGTTCTGGGTATTCCTTTTGTGAAGATTTCTTAGTGTGGCAGGCTTGAGGAAATCTAAAGGAATTGAATAATGGATTGATCCTTTGGTGAGTATAAATTCTTCCTCTTTTGTTTGAGTTCCAAGAGACAACACACAGTATGAAGGATGGGGAATATGGAGAAACTTGAGCTGCTCATATTGAAATGATGTGACCTGAAGTTCGTAAGTTGGCAACGGTATAATCCTGATGCATGGGGTGGAATATTATTTACTCTATGGTTGTGTTGTAGAAAAGCTTTCATATTGGGTGCCTATGTGAGGGGCTCCCTGATGATATGGAGAAGCTTGGGTTGTTTCTCAACTATGGAGAAATGTGCTTATGTTGGGTGTTTTGTCCTGGTATTGGAAGACATAGTTTCATGGTACCCCAATTGCATGAAGGCTATGGAGTTGGTCATTGGATGATCTGAAAGCTTCTGCAATAGCTTGTCTCCCTTGGATTCACGTACATGTTGGTGGTTGAGGAGTTGGCCTGAAATGGGCTTGGAGTTTCTGACTACCTTTTCCTCTCTTGGATGTTTTGTACTTGCATGGCTCTGTGGTTTTGCAAGTTTTACACAGTCAAGAAAAAAAACTTGTGAATATGTGGAGCTGATGTTAAACTATTTTCTAGACCCTGGCTTGCTGGGGCGTTGCTGGATGAGATAGTTGTAGTTCTACATACATGCTTTATGCATGGTAAGAGAAGGTATATGGGAGTGTTGATATATGGTTAGTCATTCAACATTCTTGTGGTGATGCTTGATGGATTCCTTGACTATGGTATTCGTTGTGGATGTGATTGGAAAATCAGATCTGAGCATGATCATCTGGTGCTAGAGTCATGTTGTATACATGGTAAATTCTCTATGGGATCTCAGTTTTGCAGTTTCTAGTGTGATCATGGGTTTTCATGTTTCGTTGTTTTGGATCTACAAGTTATGCAGTTGTATGGATTGATCACCCATTCAGTTGTAGTGGGATAACTTGGAAGTGGATTGTCTATATCCACAAGGTTGATTCAATGTTGATGCAAACTTGTTAGCTGGCCTTGTCTCTGGTCACTTGTGCATTGGTGTGGTTTCTTTGAGATGAGAGGTTAGATGATAAGAGAGTACCTGGGTAGTCAGTGTTGGGGTCATGTAGCATGTTATATCACAATGTCATGGATAGCTTGGATACACTGCTTCGTGTAATATTTTGATAGTGATGGTAATCTTTGCTTGGTTTAAAGATCTTGGTGCTACTTGGTATTGTTGTTAGATGAATATGCTAATGAGTGGACCTAGAAGATTTTCAATATAGCAGATGTTTGGTCATGATGCTGGGAGAGCTCGGTTGTCATGATTTAGTGGGAGATTTAGCAATGACTATGGATTCGTCACTTTGTAATGGATGGTCTTCTCTAGTGTTGCAAATGTTACTAGGAGGAACTCTTATATCATGTTGCTACAGAAGGGTTCTTTCACATTTGCATGGACACTATTTGAAGATGTGCAACATATCAAAACCATGGAGGATTCTTGGAGTCTTTGGTTGAGGTGTTGGTGGTGCTTGATAGGTGATGTTGGTTTATAGTTTGTTTATTTTATGTCATGATATACTCTTGATTATGCATTAGAGTTTTGGAATCATGCATTGCTCTTGAGACCATGGTATTTCACTTGGATCATGGTATCTCCTATGGGGGATGTTTAGATCATGATGTCATGATAAGTTCCTGATTTAGATGATTGGCACGTTGACAATGGTCTGATGATTCTCTGTGTTTTGGGTGCATTGGTCATATGCTTGAGAACTTCATGATGGTGCAGTGATGCATTTGGAATTTAGCATGAGATGATCATTTGGAGGTGCTCATGGATACATGGAGAATAAGGTGAGGATAAAATTCTATTGAGATGAGAGAAGTGTTGTTGATGGTTACTCTTGATGAAGATTTCAACAAAAAGTCCAAGGAGCCTACACCTTGGTTGGATGTGAGTTCAACAAAGACCAATGAGGAGATTGCTCTTGGATAAGTCATGATGTCTTGCATATCTTGTAGGAGCATTCTCGTTCCCTACTCTTGGTCTACTCGACAGTTTATCATTTGAAAGGTATTGCCCATTATTGCTTTCAGATGTGTTATGTTCGTGCTTTGATTCTCATGGAATGAGTTGATTCTTGGTGATTGGCCTTGAATACTCATTTGAGGATTGGCTTAGCATGTGTCTATATGTTGTATCTTTCATAGATATGGATCTTGAGTTCTGTAGTTAGTTCTGAAGGATATTTAGCATGGTTATCTCCTTGTGCTTTTGTGTGTTTTAAGATATCATATATTGATGAGGACTAGTAGAAGATGGTTTTATGGGCTGATTTCCTAAAATGGAAATGAAAGAGTTTGATCTTCTTGGAGAAGCTTACATCCATATAATTACATGATATATATGTTGTGTTTGATCTTGGAGATTGAACAGTTGGGTGTTGTTATGCTGTTCTCTTTGGGGTGTTGAGAAGGACACCATACTTAACACCGTTGGCATTAAGAGGTGTATGTAGGAGGATTTTCTACATGTATATGATGTGAAGAGTTTCTCTCTTTGGTCTTGGTTGTCTTCCTGGATGTTTGGTTTCACATTACATTGGTTTGAGATTTGGTCAGAGCTATAGTGATCACTAACTTGTGGTCATGTGTTTTCACTCATGTTCTTGGGTGATGACATTGAGATTCTTAATCTCTTTCTTTTGTTGGCTGTGGAGAACTTGGGAGAGCTATGTAAACTTGTGGTGAGAGATGTTCTTATAGGTTATTTAATTATAGGTTTTGCATATCATTATGGATGGTTCCTTGAAACTACATGTTTATACTCTCTATGTTATGCTATTGGTAGACTCGTTATGCCTTTGATCTTTTAGATTTGGCATTACCCATGCAGTAGGAGTTCTTGGATGTGTTTTGTCTTCTTCAACCGGTTTGTACATGGATCCTATATCTGCGGTTGATGGGTTGGCTATGTTGTTGGCATGAGTTTACTGATTGGGATACCTCTGAGGTATGGTGATTGGATGGAGTAGCACTTGTTGTGTGTGCTATTTTTAGTCACGCGGGTTGATCAATTGGATGGGAGAAGTCAATTTTCTGGTTGTTGTTCTAGCTGATGTTCTATCTTGTTTTTTGGAGAATAACTTCATGGTTGTGCTCTGGTTTGGGCTTTGAATTTGATGTTATGATGCTTCTGTATATCTTGTGAGCACAGTGAAGTGGTGGCAGTATGTTATAGCCTTTGCTATCCGATGGATCTGGTGCTTATGTTCTTTAGACTGGTGCATATTCACCATGGCTTGTACCTTTCCTTTGGAGGATGGCAAGAATTGTTGCTTGAGATGGTGGACATCTTAGATGTTGGTGCAAGTGCCTTAGTTGGAGCATGGAAGCATTGGTTGAGGATCTTGTTGGTTGCATGGATGGCTGATACAATAACTTCTAGCTTTGGAAGGAGCTAGTAAGTTCTTCATCAAGTGGGAGAATGTTGGAAAATGTGACTCAAATTTACTGGCTTGATTGAATTTCTGGAGCAGTTGTGATTTTCCCTTTATCATCCTAAATGTTGTGCGATCGCTAAAAGTAAAAACTTTGAAACCAGCGGTTGAGAGTTCTGAAGTTCTGGAAACCTTTGACTTACTGATCAAAGGCAACGGGCATGGGTTGGAAACTTAGTGGAAGTTGAGAGATCGGGTGATTAGAGAACTTGGAGAACCTGCGACATCTAAAAGCAGTCTCATTGATGGTCTGATAAGCTCACATTGGGGTACATTACTACGTCGGCAAGACTCTAAAGGTAGTCTCCTCAATGGATCGATGAATCTCATGGATGAGACTCAGGGACTTCGGCGTGACAATGTGTTATCAGTGGGACTCTGTCTTGAGTCTCCCCGATAGACCAATGGTTGTGGGGACCACAATTATAATTGAAGCATTATTAGTGTATTGAATGAAGACATCTTGATCAACGGTTGTGAAGAGATTAATCCAACGGTGCCCGCTAACCCCGCACCCTTTGTGGTGGGTCCCGATAGACTCCTGTGAGGTGTGTGGGATTGGCTAAACGATGTACATTTGTTGAATCGATGACTTATGAATAATTTCTTGGTGGGACCTGATCGGTGTCGAGCTAGAAAGCAGTGATTGGTTGTTGAGTGTTGACAGGTTGAACTACGATTGAATCAGCAGGATGAGTCGACATTAGAGAGACTTGGTGTTTTTGAAGGAAGTGTGAATGAAGTCTCTTCAATGGTCCGATATAGTAGATAGTTAGACCGCTTATTGCGGTTGCTCATTAGAAGGTGAATCAAATTGGTTGTGTACAATTGCACATGAGAACTAAATCGGTTGGTTTTCTAGTTGGCTTGGAATGAGAATGAATGGTATAAATCATTGAACGTTCTGCAATATGGAAAAAAGAGAAGGAAATAGAATAGGGTTATGTTGTTGAATTCTCTCTGGATGGAACAAGATGTTTAAACTTTGTAAAGGCTTGGAGCTTGAATTGTATTTGTAACTATATTCTATTGCTAAATAATACAATGGCGATCTAGGCTTTTGGAGTGTGGAGTTTTTTTATCTGAAAGGGTTTTACCCACGTAAATCTATGTGTTCATTATTTTTATGTTCAATCTTTCATGTTTAATGGTTTTTCTTGTTTGAATCTATTCAATGGTGTTGTTTGGAACTGGTTTAATTAGCATTAACTTTTCTCTAAGGTTCAATGTGGGAAATGAACTATGTATGATTCTGCTTTGTGGCATAGTAGTATGTGTCTTTAAGGCAATCTATGAAATTAAAATGACTGAAGGCACTACTGATCTTGGATGTTTCTTTCTGAGATGACCAAAATTTCCCAACATATGGCACCTCGCTGCATTAGTGACAAAACCTTATGAGTTGGAATTTCATGATTTCAACTCTATAAGGGACAATGACAAAGCATTAGTAGTCTACCACTTCATTTCTTGCAAATTTTTGAGTAAGATTCATGTGTGACATGGAAACATCCGACGATGTACTAGCATCCTTGAACTTTCTGAGTTTCAAATGAGGGAATCTCGTGTTCTTTTCCTATGACATGTGTCATTGTAGTAGAATCGAATGTGTAACATCTCTTCCCACCCATGTAGCCTCACAAAACTCCTCTTTTCTCCCATTCTCTCATTCATTCTCACTCTCTCACTCGATATTTCTCTCTTGATCTATTCTCTTCTACATCTCTTCTCCATAGTGAAGTTTTGTTGGATTCTCGTCTCATCAATGACCAAGGCTCTCTTGCAAGCAAACAATGTCTCATCTATCAAGCCAAGAGGGAGCCATAGACTGTTGGTAACTCTCTTGTCTACTTTGTCTCATCTATTTGCAAATATGTACTTGTCATTTCTATTTTATTCATGATAGGGGCTATCCTCCATAGCGGGGTTTGTTTTTATCACACATTTCATCTATTACATTTTGCATCTCGTCTATTTTTATTTATCTGGTTGTCCATGGAGGTGGAAACACCAAAATGGGGGTTTGACTGATGCAAGTCTCAAAATAGCCCCAATATTTTTCCTCGCCCTTTTTCTGTGTAGGTTTCCTGATTTGAAGAGTTGGGTACTTGCAGATTTTATGTTTTTATCTCTTGGTTTGACAAGAATAATAGCATGGGGAGCAAATTTCCCCATGGTGCACTATCTTCCATTGGCCACGACTTTGTCCTTCTAAGGGTAGAATCTATAAGTCTTTATATTTTTGTTTTTGTAATTAATATTCTGTAATTATTTACCAGATTTTGTTAATTTATAGTTTCATCATTCTAGCTTAGTATTTCTTTTGATTAAGTTATCACAATACTCTCCTCTCTTTACACTTCATCACTTGAGCTTGTACTTTGAAGTAATTGAGATCTATTCATTCCCTGTAGACTCTTCTCTATCTTGGAGACTTGGGAGTAGTGAATCCCCTCCTTTGCAACCCCCCATTATTAGTTTGAACAATTTTGATGACATTCCCTAATTGTATATATGATTTTTAAAATGAACAATGCAATTTTTCACTTTTTGAACTTATGCAAGATACCTAAATGCAAGCAATGAACACTTTCAAGTTTGTTTTCAGATTTAATGACCTAATGTAGATTTGTAGATGTAATTGAAATGTAGATCTAAGCTATAATGACTAAAATAAACCCTATTGCAACCTATGATGCCATATGATATGTAATTTTTTGAATTTTTATGTCTTTTATGATGCAAAAAATGAATGCCTAAATGAATAATGCAATGATAAACCTAGATCTATGATGAATTGCTTCAAATTTTAGAAGGTATATAATGTTAACATGTCAGGTTCACCAAAATGAAACATAAAAAAGTTGAAACCCTAGATATTTCACTTTAGGTTTTAGGCACTTTTTCTAAACATTTCACGTAGGATTTGAGGGTAGTGAGGGTTTGATGGATTTGGACAAGGTATATGATTGAATTACAACCTGAAAGGTGAGTGAACCATCCCTTGGAAAAATCTAGGATAAATTTAGAGATGAAATGCAATGATCTAACTAGGCTAATGATGTAAATTCCAATTTTGATGCAAACACAGTAAACACAAAAAGTTGCAAACAAATTCAGACAACAAAAATGGATAGAGCAAGACACTATGCACTTGTGGTATAAATTTGAGCCTATTTTTGGAGGACTAATTCGCCATAGGGCGTAAATGTCCTTGTAGAGGGATTTCAAATTTATTTTCATAATCCTCTAGTGCCATATCAAAAAAAATTGTTTCTGCCTAAATATTTGTCAGATCACTATTGGATATTTTTGTAAGCAAGCTTTCGTGAGTTTTCAAGAGGTAGGATTTTGATTGCAACAAAGATAATTAATCTTCAAACTTCCTTTAATCCTCTTCAAACTTGAAACTTGCACATTCAAAGAGAGAGGAAGTGTTGTGTCATTTAAGGGCTTGCCTTAGTCAAACCCTGTGTTAGTGTTTCCACTTCCACAATGGAAATGTCAATGATATAAAGGATAAATGATAAGAAGGAATGATGAATACACAAAGTGTTGCAACTCACTACCCTTCAATGGCTTCCTTGAAAGACTGAAGTCATACACATCTCCTCAAGGCTTGGATATTCCTTGCTTGAATTGCTTGAATTGCTTGGAAACCTACAAAGGGTTATCCTTCACAAATAATGATGACATGAACATACATAAACTCACATATGATTTGACATGATGCTTGGATCTTGAATTGCTGCAATAAATTACTAAAATGTTGCTTTTGAATTGCTTGATAATGCTCTTGATAATGCATGGTCATAGTTTTTCCAATAGTTTCTAGATTATCCTTCAAATGATGCAAGAACTTGGTATTTATATGCTATTATTCTGATTTCCTACAAATTAAATCTTGATAGCCAAATTTGGACACCTAAATTACAAATAATAAAGTGCCTACACTGACATATTTGAATTTGGAGCCAAAATAGTGGACACTTTCGCCATAATGGGAGCTATTTTCCATAGGGCGTATGTGTCCCAGCCTTATTTTTTGGAAATTAAGGTGTCAGGGGCAAAGTATTAGATGAATTCATTTGTTTTTCACTTGCAATTTGTTGATAATTGTTAAAAATGGGCCATAGAATGCATATTTAGGAGATTAGGTGCTCAATTAGGTCCATGCATTTAGGGGGAGCAAAACATAGTGTGGAATTGTCAAGGGTGACAATTTACGATGCTACAAATACTTCATCAAATGCAATATCTAATTCAAACCCTAGGGAGTATTAGAGGATGCATGTCCAAGAATATTATGAGGATGAATCACCCTATTGTTCATAAATCCCAACACAAGGAAAAAATCCACATTCCAACCTACATGCATCCATACTTGAAAATATGTCATAGATAGATGAGTTCAATTAGCTCAAAAGGGAATTTGAAGAAATAATCAAGGCCATATGATCGCAAAGACACCCTGTTGTTACAAGAAAATAAGTTTCTTGATCCCCTGTTGTTTCACTTGATCCCATTTACATGTAGCTTGACCTCTCTTGGGTCAATTATGAGATAAAAGCAATGAGGTCTTCAATCTATAGATTGACGCCTAGGTTTAATGAGTATGATAGTGGTTAAGGGGATGCACATGTTGGGGTATTTTCAAAATTCATGGAGAAGTATCAGTTTGAATATGAAGACGTGTGGATGATATTCTTTGTCAGTTTGTTGGATGGAAATGAAAGAATTTGGTATCAATTTTTCCCCAAGCATGTTTTTGCTTCATGGAATCAACTTGTGACTATGTTTGAAGAGGAATGTGCTTTGCATTTGGACCTTGGTTCTCTTCTTGAAGAATTGGAAGACATTAGATGGAAAAAGGGAGAGTCTAGTATAGAGTTCAGTCACGGGTTTGTTGTTTCTCTTTCCAAGATCCCAAAAAATTGTAGACCTAACACACCTTCCTGTATTAACATGTTTCTTGGAGTCTATGATGTTTCTCTAGGTTTTGGTTCAATACAAAGAAGAGTTTAATTTGGTTGACATGCAACTTGAATATAGGTGCCTTGATTTCATTGATTATCTAAAAAAGGATATGATTGCAAAAAAAATATCCTCAAGAACAAAAGTTAGTGGTGAGCAAGTTATTGATGACAACGATTGTATGGAAGTGACATCAAGTAGAAATACAATATCAACTGGTTATTATGTCTAGAGGAGGGTAGACGAAGGTTTCGATGCATTTTATGATAGTAGTACAAAAGAAGATGTAGTGTGTGCACCTACCTTCATTTGGATCAGTCATCTGTGGATGATAATAGTGAAGAAATTAATGATAATCTATAGTTTGTGAATGACGAGTATCACCCTACTATTTGTTGCAAAAGTATGGATAGCGAAGAAGATGCATATGCAAATGAATCAACTCTAGTAGTTGATTATATAGAGCATGCACATGATTGTGATGCAAGTGGTGAAAAATATGTTGCTTTATTGTTTGATCTCTAACCTTCTTTTGTCCTTTTTTCTAATTTTGAAGTTGCTACTGATTGTTCACATGAGGATAGCATAGGGGAAAATGTACACGAAGAGATAAACATAGATATAATTATTTGTATAGTTGATGATATTCAATATGAAGGTTTTTCACTTGAGGATTGTGAAGTGGGTGATCATATGGATGTTTATAAGAACCTTGTTTCTTTGGTGTGCAACATGTTGTCTCCCTCATGAGCAGTGTGCTTTGAATGGGTCATTTAAAAATGTGTTTTTAGGGTTGAGTGTGGAAGAAGTGTGACATAGGTCTGATTTTTGAAGCACGTGTGTCACAAGTTTCCAAGAGAAGATCAAAATAGAGAGACAATTTGACATGTGCAACTTTTCAAACAATGTATCTCATAATCTAAATGGTTGTGTTGATGAATTTTGCATAATCATAACTGATTCCAAGGTATGTTGTTTTTCTATTGTCCTTGAGGTAACTGATTATGAGTGTGAAGCTTTCCTTTGTCATGAAGATATAGTTTCTTGTAGTGTGGATAACAATGTGCCTGAGTTTGAGTGTTTCATGTGGGCCCAACATGCATCTTGTGATGGTGTTGAGTAGCAACATGTTCTCCAAGTTGATGATCAGCTTGCTACTCAAGTTTATTTTATTCCAAAGCATCAATTTTTTTAGTTTGAGTAGTTAGAGGATGAGTTTTCTCCTTGGATAAATCAATTCAGTAAAGATGCATATTTTTCTCTGCAATGTGAATTGGAGGCATTCTCTTTATTCTTTAATTCACCAAAGGAGGTCCACAAGTATGAAAATACTATGTTTTCTTTTGTTGTTGATTTGAGCTTTCAAAGCTCACCCCCTGCTACTATAAAAATAAATGATGAGATGTATGACACTGTAGTGGCATATTTTTTGTGGTTTCCATACAATGGCAAGATAAATGATGGGGCTTACATTTACTCTTTTAATGGAAATCACATGTTTATGCATATGAGAATGAGGCCAATGTTATTGCAACTAGATGATAATAACAATTGTGAGTTGAGCGAAATCAGTTCCTTCAATAGGATAGTGTTTTAAAAAGGCAAGTAACTTTATCCATCCTTTGTAGGGTTGGCTTGCATTGTGTTAAAATTTTGTTTCATAGTGATTATTTTGTTATCCTTGTGTTTCCATTGCTAATTGGTTGTGAGCTTCCTCATGTACATATGTTTTTTGTCGCATGACAATCTCGTTCCTTTTCTTCTCCATTTTTGGTCTATCCAAAGATTTGGATTCTTGTTGTGACTACAAGAGATGCATGCCCCCAACTAGAGCCATTGTTGGGACTCAAATTTGTTGTCTCCATTTTGCTTGAGTCCCTTTCTTTTGTGTGTCATAGTGGTTTGTAACACATTGCTCATAACCAATATGAGAAAATTGAACAGGTTATATTGATTTTACTATGCATGTGGATGTTGTGTCTAGCTCCCATGTCCATGCTAGAAAAAAAAAACCTAAGTTGCTAAATCCAAATCTAACTAAGTGTATTTTTTGTTTCCTTTCATTGTGTCAAGGTTGTCCCTACCATCATGATTTTCCTCTCAACCCTAATTCCTCGCCCATTCCTTTCTAAATTTTTCCTAAGTCTGAAGTTTATCAACCTTTCAATCCTTCAGCATTTCTCCTACCCTTTTTCTACTTTGGCATGTGGTAGGTGTTTTTCCCAACCCTCGATGGCTTCATATTCCTTTTTTGGTGGTTCGTGATCTCCTAACAATAGCTTAGGTGCGGAACAAACTCTCCTAACGTCAAAACCTCAGATAAGAATGCAGATATGAATTTAAATTTTGCAATTACAGTTCATTAAGATACACTTGAAAGAAATAACATAACAAAGAAATGAACATACACAATTGGACTCCAGATTTACGTGGGAAAACCCTTATGGGAGAAAAACCCACCACACCAAGAAAAGCCTCTTTGTATTACAGTAAACAAAATTACATACAGAGTACAAACTTCACTCTCTGATGTCAATTTACAACATAATTTCCTTGATCAACCTTGTACAGAAATGCTCACAGAAATATCCAACGAATTCACTCAAAAGAATTCATGTTTAATCGAGCAGCACTTCGTTATCACTCTCCTGTTCATCGTCATCCACCATTTCCCAACATAGTCATTTTTCCTCACAGTCTATTCATCTTCCACACAGGAATGGTCGCAACAGTCCAACTGCTAGCGGTTTACATTTTACTTCTCTGATTGGTCGAAAATAGACCATGTAGGATATTCATTTGGTTAAGGCATTCAAATGGAATCGCATGTCGGTGAGACACTAGGCCGTGTCTCCCCGATGCCACAATGCCCGACTGTTGTTATCGCCCAGAGTCACCACCATCGGCAAGAGTCATATCGAGTTCAAAACTATCACCCAGACTCACTCTATCGCTAAGACATCACATCGATATCCACTACAGAACCATCAACCAGACCATCGCTATCGGAGAGAGGTCATACCAAACACAAATCCATCTTGTGCATATCTATTGGCGAGACAAGTGCTATAGGCAAGAGTTCTCGCCGAAAGCACCTGCCTATCGGTGAGAGAAACCTTATCGCTAAGACTTCACACCGATGTTCAACTCATGTAGCTCTATCAGTGAGACCACATCCATCGACAAGACCACATCCATCGGCAAGAGTTCTTACCGAATGCGAACCTGTCAGCCAAGAGTCTCCCCGAAGTCATCCGTCGCCTAAGTGTAAAACCTCAGTGAGACATACTCGGTCGAAATAAGTCATTCTGAATGTTCAAGCCTCTCCTCGATGACTTATGTTGCCATGAGTCTCCCCGATAACCATTAGAAACCAAACCGTCGGCAAGAGGTCTACTCGGGCGGAGAGAGATGGGAAACTCACAGCGATCGAAATGTCTTGCCGATGACTCCCGTCGACAAGACAAAAATAAAGTCTTGGCGATCTAAGCACTTCAGACGTTTTAGAGCACAGTTGCTAGTCGGTAAGACATTCAGAGAGTCTCACCGACTTTTCCCTTATAGGAGTTTTATGTCAGTAAGCTTGAGACACGTTTTCCAACAATCTCCCACTTGACGAAGATCTTACTGACACCTCCAGAGCACAACAAAACTATTGAAATTCATGGGCACTAAGGCCCATCGAACTGGCACACCACCTTAACTTGTTTGTGCTCACTGGCTTCATCAATGCATCTGCAACATTTTCCAAAGTATCCATTTTTTCTAAAGAGACCTTTCCATCCTCCACCATATCTCGTACAAAATGATACTGTACATCAATATGTTTTGTCCTGACATGGAAAGTAGGATTTTTTCCAAACAAATAGCACTCTGACTGTCATAGTATATTGTAATTATCCTTGCATCAAACCCAATGTTAGAACACAAACATTTTAACCAGATTGCTTCTTTGCAGGCGTGTGTTGCTGCCATGTATTTTGCCTCTGTAGTGGACAAAGCGACTACAGCCTACCGCTTACTCATCCAACTAACTGCACCACCATTCAACATGAAAATATATCCACTGGTGGATCTTCTACTGTTAATGTCCCCTGCCCAATCAGAATCCACATAGCCTCAAATGCTGAGAGTCCTCTGTGATTCAACCAAATTTCCATGGTAACACAAAGCATATTCTAAAGTGCCCTTCAGATATCTAAACACCCTTTTCACAACATCCCAATGTGTCCTTCCAGGATTTTCCATATAACGACTAAGTACTCCCACTGCTTGGGCAATGTCTAGCCTTGTACAGACCATTGCATACATTAAACTGCCAACTACACTAGCATAAGGCACTCTAGGTCATGTCCTCTATCTCAGTAGGAGATTTTGGACAGTCTTCAACAGATAGCTTCGTTCCTTGCAAGACTGGAACAACTAGTTTCTTGCAGTCATTCATACAAAATCTCTCTAGAACAGTATTAATATACTTACTCTGACTGAGCCAAAGTTTTCTACTTTTCGTCCCTGGTTATTTCCATTCCTAGAATATACCTGGCTACACCAAGATCTTTCATTTCAACTTTGCAGACAACTGAGACTTTAGATCGAAATCGTTAACTTACTATTGCCTATGAACAACATATCATCAAAATAGAGAGAAATAATAAGAACACGATCATTTTCAGCTTTGTAGTACACACAATGATCAGATTTTGATCTTACAAATCCCAATGACAAAACAAACGTGTCAAACTTCTGGTACCACATTCTAGGAGATTGTTTTAATCCATACAGAGATTTTTTCAACTTGCAAACCAGTTTTTCTTTACCTTTTTTCACAAAGTGCTTAGGTTGGGACATATAAATTTCTTCTTCAAGGTCACCATGAAGAAATTTTGTCTTCACATCCATCTGTTCAATCTCTAAGTCATACGCTGCTGCAAGTGACAAAGAAATCTGATAGACGTCAGCTTAGCTATAGGAGAAAAAATTTCTCCATAATCAATTCCTTCTACCTGGGAATATCCCTTCGCAACCAACCTTGCCTTATATTTTTCCACACTGCCATCCAGAGCTATTTTCTTTTTAAATACCCATTTATAGCCAACAACTTTTCTACCTTTAGGCAAGGGCACCAAACTCCAAGTATAATTCTTTTCTAATATGTGATTTCTTCATTCATGGCTTCCAACCAAGAGTTTGAATCAAACATTCTAAATACCTCTTTTACAGTCCTAGGCTCATCAGTGCTAGAAATTAAAGCATAGGCACAAGTAGAACCTAACAAAGAAAACCCATACTTATCAAGTTGCTTTCTTTCATGTGTTGACCTCCTCACAGGCTGAGGCTGAGGTTGTTCTTCTTCTTCAGATCTCTCAGAACTACTTGAGCTCTCCTCAGTTTCAGGTACATTTTGAATTTTAAATTCCTCTTTATCTGGTGTCAAAGGAATTTCAACTACATCCTTTTTATTTTCTAATTTTGTCTCTAATTGCAGATCCAAAGTAGAAGGCTTCAACTCACAAAAAATAACACTTTTGCTGTACAAAACCTTCTCCGTATTAGAATTCCAAAGCTTGTATCCTTTTATGCTAGCACTATAACCAATAAAATTACATTTATCAACCTTGTTTTCCAATTTATATCTTTTTTCATTCGACACATATGCATATGCCTCACAACCAAAGACACGAATGTGTCTCAAAGAGGGCATCTTTCCAGACCATGCTTCCAAAGGTGTTTTCTCAACAAGAGCGGAATTAGAAGAATGGTTTATTAAGTAACATGTTGCAACTACCTTAGCCCAGAACTTCTCCTTCAAGCCAACATTGCTTAGCATACTTCATGCTCTTTCCATTACTGTCCTATTGAACCTTTCAACAACTCCATTTTGTTGCGGAGTGTAGGGTGTAGTTTTATGTCTTTTAATCCCATGATCTTTACAGTACCTTTCGAACTCATCAGAACAAAACTCACCACCATTGTCAGTCCTTAAACATTTTATTTTTCTTCCAGTCTGATTTTCCACAAGGTTTTTAAATTCATTAAAATGACTGAACACTTTTGATTTACTTTTCAAAAAATAAAAAAATGCCCTTCTTGAATAATCATCAATGAACGATACATAATATCTTGATTTAGACAAAGAAGGAACATTTACTGGACCAAAAACATCAGAATAAATGTAATCAAGTAAACCAGAAGATTTATGAGGACTGGAGTAAAATGAAACATGGTGTTGTTTACCATATATACAATGTTCACAGAACTCGAATTCGAGGTTACAATCATCAAGCCTTTCAACTAGGTTTTTATTTTTCAAGGTTTTTAAACTTTTTTCTCCAATGTGGCCAAGCCTATGATGCCAGAGCATAGTCTTTTCTGCTGGAAGTTTAACTTCCATAGAGTTTTCACTATCAAGAACTTTTTCCTCTTTTTCTCCATGAGTAGCTTTCTGTGACTTTACAGAGACACTATTGCATTGCACAACATGTGCATCCAGCTTATACAAGGTACCAATACGAACACCCCTAGCTAGCACCATTGAGCCTCTAGTCATCTTGTATCCATTTCCAAAGAACGTGACTTGCACTCCAATATCATTCAGCTTACTAACAAAAGTATATTTCGAGCCAAACCTGGTATATGCATTACATCATTGATTCCCTTCACTCTTCCATCAGGCAATTGAATTCTGACTCTTCCACGACCAACAATTTCCAAAGATGAATCGCTTGCCAAATACACCCTTCCACCATCAGTATTTTTCATACTTAGTGAACCGGGCTCTATGAGATGTCATGTGGAAAGATGCTCTCCAATCAACCAGATCATCTGATGCCTCAGTAGCCAAGGCTGCAATGAAAGCATCTGCATCACTCGAAGAATCATTGTCGGAATACTTCTTTCTTCTTTTTCCTCTTTGTAGTCCTTTCTGACATGACCAAAGTGCCCACAATTCCAACACTTCACCTTGGACTTCTTTCCAAGAGACTTTGATCTCCCTCCGATTTTGATTTGGACTTCTTGCCTTTTTCTTTTGATCTCGCTTCTAACAACAAGAGCCTCCTTTGCCATCTCGAAGATTTTCTTCATCTCTTCTGATAACAAAGAAGCAACAACATCTTCCATCTTAAAAGTGGATGTCATACTCCCAATAGCCATGACCAAGTGATCCCAAGAATATGGCAAAGAACATAACAATAGCATACAAAGATCTTCTTCATCAATCTTCACACCCACAGATGCCAACTAAGCAATCAGGATGTTGAAAGCATTCAAATGATCAACAACAGACACTCCTTCCTTCATTTTCAAAGAGTACAACTTCTTCCTCAAGAACAACTTATTCACCAAGGACTTGCCCTGATAAATAGCTCCCAGTCTTTTCCACAAAGAAGATGCAGTCTTTTCTTCATGAACATTCAAAAGAACAAAGTCTACTAAACAGAGCCTTATCAGCCCTTTTGATTTTTTATCTGCAAGGTCCTAATCTTCTTGCTTCATTCCTGTAGGCTTCGTTCCAGACACAGCAAGCCAAAGATCACGATCAACCAACAAATCTTCCATTTTAAGTTTCCACAACTCAAAATTGCTGCCATTGAATTTCTCAATTTCAATCTTTCCTGGCGTGCTTGCCATCTTAATCTGTAATTTGAATTATCGGACTTCTACAAGACTCCCACTAAATAGAATTGACACAAAAAACACAACGTACCCACAAGGATAACACAACTGGCCAGGCTCTGATACCACTTGTAAGGAAATCTTAGGTGTGGAACAAACTCTCCTAACATCAAAACCTCAGAGAAGAATGCAGATATGACTTTAAATTTTGCAATTACAATTCATTAAGATACACTTGAAAGAAATAACATAACAAAGAAATGAACATACACAATTGGACACCAAATTTACGTGGGAAAACCCTTACGGGAGAAAAATCCACCACACCAAGAAAAGCCTCTTTGTATTACAGTAAACAAAATTACATATAGAGTACAAACTTCACTCTCTGATGTCAATTTACAGTAGCATAATTTCCTTGATCAACCTTGAACAGAAATGCTCAGAAATATCCAATGAATTCACTCAGAACAATTCGTGTTTAATCGAGCAGCACTTCGTTATCACTCTCTTGTTCATCGTCATCCGCCATTTCCCAACATAGTCATTTTTCCTCACAATCTGTTCATCTTCCACACAGGAATAGTCACAACAGTCCAACTGCTAGCGGTTTACATTCTGCTTCTCTGATTGGTCGAAAACAAACCACGTAGGATATTCATTTGGTCAAGGCATTCAAATGGAATCGCATGTTGGTGAGACACTAGGCCATGTCTCCCTGATGCCACAATGCCTGACTGTCGTTATCACCCAGAGTCACCACCACCGGAAAGATTCATATCGAGTTCAAAACTGTCGCCTAGACTCACTCTATCACTAAGACATCACATCGATATCCACTGCAGAACCATTGGCCAGACCATCGCTATCGGTGAGAGGTCATACCAAACACAAATCCATCTTGTGCAGATCTATTGGCGAGACAAGTGCTATCGGCAAGAGTTCTCACCGAAAGCACTTTCCTATCGGCGAGAGAAACCTTATCGCTAAGACTTCACACCAATGTTCAACTCATGTAGCTCTATCGGCGAGACCACATCCATCGGAAAGAGTTCCTACTGAATGCGAATCTGTTAGCCAAGAGTCTCCCCGAAGTCATCCGTCGCCTAAGTGTAAAACCTTGGCAAGACATACTCGGTTGAAATAAGTCATTCTGAATGTTCAAGCCTCTCCCCAATGAATTTTGTCGCCACGAGTCTCCCCGATAACCATTAGAAACCAAACCATCAGCAAGAGGTCTGCCCGAGCAGAGAGAGATGGGAAACTCACAGCGATTGAAATGTCTTGCCGATGACTCCCGTCGGCAAGACAAAAACAAAGTCTCGACGATTTGAGCACTTCAGACGTTTTAGAACACAACTGCTAGTTGGTAAGACATTCAAAGAGTCTCACCGACTTTTCCCTTATAGGAGTTTTATGTCAGTAAGCTTGAGGCACGTTTTCCAACATCATTCAAAGCTACAAAAAATGTGAATGCTATGATCGTCACATGCTACATCACACTCTACATCAGATTTATTAAGTCTGAAAGAAGAGACAATGTCAGTAATCATATGATTAGTAAAGGATGCGATAATGACATCAATAAGTCAAGACTATGATTTAGAATTTTTGTTACGGGTTTGAACAGAATAATAAGAAGATTATTGTCATTATTTTCAAGACAAAGGATAAAGTCACAAAGGCAGATTGAGAGAGCCGACTTAAAATCTAGGCAAGAATCTAGATCAAATTGTTGAAGTTACTCAACACAAGTGCAATGATATATCTCGACAAGAATCTGCATAATGTTTGACATGTTGGCTCAAAACAGAGCAATGATATGGATTGCTAAAGACCTGGTCAAGCTATTCAAAATAAATCTTATCTGATCTGGAATAATTCAATAATCGGAATTCTACATCAGCAAGATTAATTTTTTATAATGTTTAATTCTCTAAAACGCACGATTAATGAAGAAAGACAAATTGTGTGTTAAAAGGAGATCCGACTTGTATTAAGAAGTTATTTTAATTATTAAAAGACCGATATGTAGGTAAGCATTTATTAAAATTAAACTCCATATTATCTTGAAGAAGGTTATTCAATGAAGATTTATTGTGTTTGCAAATATCACGTCTTTTTATGAAGGGACGATGTTACAACTAGAAAGGCACGTGTTAAAGCTATGAAGATTTGTTAAACAAAAGACGTCTTTCTTGAAGAGTTGTGAATTAAAGCAACTGTTGAACGTATCTTCAAAAGACATACACATTCAATAATGGAAAGTCATGATGTTTAAGGGATAAAACAAAAGATAATGAGAAGACGTGTCTTTAGCAAAAATGCGATTTATTTTGAAAGATTCCTATGTCAGTTTTGAAGTAACACGTTGGTTTGAAGAGGAGCAATCTGTTGGTAAGAGACATATCTCTTGAACAAAAGGTCATGACGATTGATAAGAATATGTATAAGTATAGTTAAAATCAGATTCAATAAGGGTGGTTGTGAATTAGTAATGATTCAAGTCAGAAACCCATCTTCTTGTATGGGCTCAGGGTGAGATTGTTCATCACAAAAGCAGATTGAAGGTGTGGGAGATTGCAGATTTGATTGAATACATTTTCGTCATCCATCAAGTCAAGGTTGGTGCCTTGCATTAGGGGTTGGTGCTCCTTGTAGGTTGGTGCCTACTAAATAGTTAAAGATGTTTGGGTGTCCCTTGTAGGTTGTAGTCTACTAAATCATCTCATTTGTAAATCAAGTAGGTTGGTGCCTACTTCCATTTGAAAAAATTATTTAATATTTCAATAAATTGGTATCAACTTGTGTAAATTGATTCATATCATAAAGTTGGTGTTGAAGAGAGTTTAAGTTTGTGTAGAAAGTTGTGAAAGTGAAAATTTGTGTTGATTTACTGATTCACTCCCCCCCCCCCCTCTTAGTAAATCTTTGTGCTCTTCAGATGCTACTCCATGCACGCCCTCCATGTATCATCTAATTATCTTACTCCAAATAGTCTAGTGCTGCCATTTTGTCATACCTGCTTTTAATTAATCCTGTGTCATGTCATTTTTTTCCTAGGCAAGATTAATATATTTAAAAATTGTTATATAATTAATTAATATATTAAAATTGTATAATATTAATGTGCTTATCATTTCTAATATATATATATACTAATAATATACTATATACTATATATATATATATATAACATTTATATTAATATAAATATAATTAATAAAATAATTTTTATAAATAATTTTTCTTAAATTTAGAATCAAATCTGAATTTTAGTGAAGGAGAATGCTATTGGGTTATTCAATTTTTTCTTGTATTTAAATTATATTATAATAGTGGTAAAACATTTAATGAGAGATATGGATTGTATCAAATTAATTGTTTAATAAAACATGTGTAAGAGTTAGTTTTAAGAGGTGAAAATATTTTTATCTTCCTTAGTTTTAAAGATTGTGAATTTTATTAATGATTTTTAATTTTCTATTAAATACAAAATTATTTACAAATGTTACCTAATACGTATATTTGTAATTTCTTTCCATAAATTTAATCTATTTTAGAATTGAATTGTACTTTAGTGAAAATAGATGTTATTGTGTAATAAAAATCTTCCTTCCATCTAAATTATACTTAAGTAAATTTTATTTATAACTTAGTAAAACTCTAAATGATATAACACTTAAAAAGATCTAAGGAAATTTATCAATTATATCATATTAGTAGTTTTATTGAATATGTTTAAGACTTAGTTTTATGACATGTGATAATACTTTTCTCTTCCTTAGAATTAAAGATTATGAAATTTATTTTAACTCAAGTAAGGTATTTTAGCTAATATTATAATTTTTAATTGTTAATTGTTAAATTGTTAATAACATTAACAATTAACTATGCAGATGCCAAGTGGGTGGGTCTGGATTTGTTGTCGTCATGGGGAAGGATGATGACATAGGCTTGGTTGGCATGACTTTGTTGGATAGCTAGGTGGTGGTGAGAATTAAATGTTGGAGGGTGGCGGAGGGATTGCATAAGCCGTCCATTTGGCTTCATTAATGAGACAACTTGCCGAAGGATAGGGTGGCATGGGAATTCGTAGATGATGGGATGTTTGTGCCAGAATCAGAGTTAAATTGCCTTAAGGATTTTGGCATCCCTCATTCTCACCAAAAAAAAAAAGATGGAGTCTCCTATTAGTCTGTCGTCTAGTTGGAAACTGTGGGCCTTTTGTGGGAGAATCCGACATGGACGTCTAAAGTCAGTGTTCAAGGTTTGGGATGAATTGATGTTGGGAGTAGTGGAAGTTCTATTGGGTGAAGATTTCATGAATACAACGGAGCGATGGAGGATGAATGCAGACATCACGACAAGATTTCTTGTAGTGCTTTTAGACTTGGAGGTGTCACAGGCCATGGTGATGCTCATGGCAAGAAAGCTAGTCTGGGATAATCTTTTGGAGGGAGCTATGGATGTTATTATCATCGATGAGCTGGGTGTTGGGGTTCTGCGACCTCACAACTTACAACAAGCTTTGATTCCTGGCGAACGGGTTAAATTGTATCCTTTCATATTAGATATCAAAGGTGAGGATATTCGAAGGCACTGCGAATGGGCAAGGTGCAGATTGTAATTCCTAAAGCATTATCTTTATCTGGAACCATCTGGTGGGGTGGATTGGCGTTGTCTATTCAGAGACTTCCTAGTTGTTGATGGAGTGTTAATGGCGGACTGATTGGTGTGTTTAATCTCTGGTTTTGCATCTAAATGATTGGCCCTTCTATCGAATGTATGAGTTGCTAGGGTGTACGGGGTGGTAGATTGCATAGGGGTTTGATATAGGTGTATGGTTTTGGATCTTTTGGCATGATGGTTGTGTCGGGTTTTGATTGTCGGTGGGTGGTACTGGGGTGGTTTGGTATTTTTTTGACAAAAAATTGAACTGAAATATAATATTTTATTTTATAATTAATACAAATATATTTATGAATCAAAAAAATATTAACAATTAACAATATTCTTAATTGTTTTTTCATTAAGGGTAAAGCAGGTTTTGATGGGGCCTCGAAACCCAATACAGATAGGTTTTATAGGGACCTGAAACTCAAACAAAGAGAGGGTTGCCTAAAAAATAAGACACAGACCATCAACAGCCATAAAGAGAAAGACAAAAGAAAACAAGCTACACAAAATAGGTTCTTAACACAAAATAGGTTCTTAAGGGGCCTTAAACCCTTTTACAAATAGGTTTTGATAGGGGCCTTAAACCCATAGATAAACTTGAGCACCACCTGAATCAACCAAGCATCAAAAAACCAACTACTCAAAACATCCATTTCTAATCCCAGAAAAGTAGAGAGCACCGCTTGAATTAGTCGGGCATCAACAAACCAACTGCTCAAAACATCCACTTTTTATCCCAAAAAAACAAAGAACAAAATGGTGTAAAACAACAAGACCCTATTTCTCAACAAAACCAAAAAATCCCCACACCCCACCTCAATAGGGGCTCTGGGATACATAGTAGAAAACTGCAAGAAAATAGCTTCCCTGTAGGACAATCTCACCCGGTACCAGAAAACCAACTCATTCTCCACCTCTAAAGGAGAGAGCTTCCCTCTTTTGGAGAGGATGTCACGACCAACTAGTTCACCGTAGTCTGAAATCTCCAACCCCCTCAATCTCCACCTCCATAGGAGAAGCATCCACCTCAATAGGATAAGCAACTGAGGAAAACAAAAACCATCACCTCCCATCTCCACCTCAAAAGGAGAGGAATCCACCTCCATAGGATCCAAGGAGAAAACCAACACAACAGCCAAACAAGTGACTGTTGCATCCTTCGGTAAATGCAGTACCAGGACCATATTGTGGACCAAGAGAAGATTGAATAACAACCACAGTTGACTTTTAGGCTTAAACTCATCTGGGTTTTCAATAAAAGCTTGAAAAACAACCCAACCATCAGCCAATAAACAACAACTAGGATCTTGGAAAAATGTTGGGGTCCTCCTTTTTGGCTAAATTTTTGCTAATAGGTCATTGTTGTTGGGCTATCTTTTGCTTAATTTTGTTTTCTTATATCTCAACTGCTTTCTGATGTATAGGGTTTCGGGCCCCTTCAAAACCTGTATTTTACCTCTAATAAAAAACAACTGGGATCTTGGAAAAATGCAAGAAAAACATCCAACCAAGAGAACACAATCTGGAAATAGACCAGACAAAGAACCAAACAAGCAGCTACTCATAAGACTCGAGCCCAAAGAGAGCAGAAGCAACCAGGACCCAAGAGGGAAAAGGGGACCCATACAAGAGGGAAAGTGAGAGAAGGCTAAACCATAAAACACCCAAGCAACCCCAACACACCGGTTAGAGCCAAAGATAGGCCAAAACTCCACATAACCAACCAATGGGAAGCACCACCAGTCCACAAGAGGGAAACCAACATCAACCACAAAACACCCAGGGAAAGAGCTACTAAAAAGGCACCACCAAATAGACAACAAAGAGGGGCTAAGGGAAACCAAGAAGAAACCAGAAAGAGAGGAGGCCAGCATAGATAGCACCCAATCCATCCTATTACACCCAATAGGACCAAAAATAAGCCCATCCTCCAACCAGACCTCCTCAGAAAACCCAAAGCACACACTCATTGATTGCAAGGAAAAACAAACACTCCCCACAAAGGCCATAGCTAGAACCCTCAAGAAGAAAAGCAACTGCGAAGGGTAGGAAAAAAAGAAGTCAAAAACCAAAGGATTAGCAACAACCTCCACCTCGTCCCGACGAAGAAGAAAAAATTTCACCTCCCAATTGGACGACAACAGCTTGCTCTACACTACCTCCACCCGACTGGAAGATGGAAACAACCAGCATGAAGCCACCGCAACCCAACTGCACAAAAACAACATGTCCAACCACAAGTCGCCTCCCTCCAATGAACCATTTGTGTCCTCTAAATCATCTCCTTCTCTGCCTGCATCATCTCTAGAATTTAAATTTACCCCTCCTCTCCTCTTCCCGCTCCTCTCCATACTGGGATCCCTTATACAATATTGTTAATTGTTAATAATATTAATAATTAACAATCAATTTTTTTTTATGTGCTCCTTGAATTTTTGCATGTTAAACATTTTGTAAAGTTTGTTCAGTTCTATCTGCAAGTAATCAACCATATAGATACGATTTTCTCAGTTTGAATCATATGTATATGTATGCGAAAAAGAATGATTATATCTGGGTCTCTATGGTGGTCATGTCATATAGATAAGACATAGTTTTGATAGAGTTAGATTTCAGTTATCTAAATCTGTTTATCTGGGCATGAAAGGTGGATGTGTCTTATAGGTTAGACACAATTTTGAAATATTTTGGCATCCTTTTGATTAGTACTATAAATCTGATTATACCTGTAATGTTTATAATGATATTAATAAAAATAGTTAGGCCTTGGCCTTTTGTTTAAAAAAAAAAACAATTAACAATTAACAATATTTTTAGCAATTAACAATTAACGATATTTTTAACAATTAACAATATTATTAACAATTAATTGTTAATTGTTAAAAATATTGTTAATTGTTGATATTATTAATTGTTGAAAATATTGCTAATTGTTAATTGTTAATATTATTAATTGTTAATTGTTTTTTATATAAAAAGCAGCAAAACTAGGGTGTTGTCCCTTTAGTACAAGGCCCCACATGCCATCAACAACAGAGTAACACTAACAACACATTAACAACAAGGTCTAAAAACCTAATCAACAACATTACTATTAGTATTAGTATTTGTGTTATGTTTTGGATGTGTTAATTGTTAATTGTTAATATTATTATTGTTGATTGTTAATATTATTAATTATCAATATTGTTAATTGTTAAAAATATTGTTAATTGTTAATATTAACAATCAACGATTAACAATTATTATATTAGCTGAAATACCTTACTCGAGTTAAAATAAATTTCATAATCTTTAACTCTTAAGGAAGAGAAAAGTATTATCACATGTCATAAAACTAAGTCTTAAACATGTTCAATAAAACTACTAATATGATATAATTGATAAATTTCCTTATATCTTTTTAAGTGTATCATTAAGAGTTTAAGTTATAAATAAAATTAGTTTAAGTATAATTTAAATAGAAGGAAGATTTTAATTACACAATAACATCTATTTTCACTAAAGTACAATTCAATTTAAAATAGATTAAAAATTTATGGAAAAAATCACAAATATATACATTAGGTAACATTTGTAAATGATTTTATATTTAATATAAAATTGAAAAATCATTCATAAAATTCACAATCTTTAAAACTAACTCTCACACATGTTTTATTAAACAATTAATTTGATACAATCTATCTATCTCATTAAATGTTTTACCACTATTATAATATAATTTAAATACAAGAAATTTTTTAATAATCCAATAACATTCTCCTTCACTAAAATTCAGATTTGATTATAAATTTAAGTAAAAAATATTTTATAAGAATTATTTTATTAATTATATTTATATTAATATAATTGTTATACATATATATTATATAGTATATTAATAATATATCTATGTGATATTATTTAAATATATATATATATATATATTAAAAATGATAAGCACATTAATATTATACAATTTTAATATATTAATATATTAATGACATGACACCAGGGTTAATTAAAAACAGGTCTTACAAAATGACAACACCAAATTGTTAGGAGTATGATGATCAGATGATACATGGACGACATACATGAAGCGACATCCATGCCCTGGTGCATTTACAAGGTTGGATAGTTGTTGTCATGTCATTCACCCAGTTACTATAAATAACTATTGATTGTCCTCCTTCCATCGACAATGCCCATTTTGAGTGGGATTGAACCTATGCCATCTATTTTGAACTACTACAATGCAACAAATTAGGGTTATGCCCTACTATTGTTATATGAATGACTTTGATCATTTTTTAAAGAGGTTGGTTATGTTGGTGTTATCTAGAGGCTACATAGGTGCAAGAATTTGTCTAGGGCTTCAACCACGTCATGTCTAGTTGTAGAAGGGTAGTGAAATCGTGAGACATGTGAAGGATTAAATGTATTTGCATTGTGTAGTGAATGTCTCCAGGTCATTTGTATTTCTCTAGTAAAATCATCTCTATTGTGTAGAATTTCCCCTTATCACATTTGTTGACATGAATGTAATGAATAGTTGATAATGTGACAACTTTGTAATAATCATTTGTTTATCACATATGGATTTATGCAATTTAGTTTGGATTAAAAGAGTATGTTCTATGTGTAACGAATATAATTTGATGGCATATGTGCCCAAATCAAATCTTCTAAGTCCCCTTCATTATTTTATTTTGTGTTACCTGTGACTTTGTAGCTTAATGAATAAGGCATCAATCTCTAGTCGACCTAACCAATCTCACATCTTTCAAACAAAACAAACCAACAGTGTAGGAGTAGGAATAGCTTTTATACATTCATAACCTTAAAATATAACCAAGGATTTATATTCAATGAATTGCAAATGAATCTATCTCATGCAGGTTACATGCTTTCAACTATGTAGGGGTTTAAAGATAGCCAATTGTTCTTGGTTCAGTGACAATCTTTGGGACCAAGACAACAAGTTGGGTTTGGTTATCCATATTTAGTTATTGTTCATTTTAGGTGATTATAATACCTATTAAGGTATACCCCTAGGAATACCTTCTCAAGTCTAAGTTGAGCTTGAAGCATAGGAGATATAACTCATTCTCATAGAGTTTTCTCAAAGTCTTGCATTGTTCTATTGATGAGTTGATTTTACTTGCATGACAACAACCCTAGCCTTGTGAGTGAGATTTGGTTCTAGAAAGTGGAGTGATTTTGAGACCTAACAAAATCCAAAATCTTTCTTTCTCCCAAGTGTAACAAATCCACAAAGCAATATAAATCCACCTCCAAATTAAACGCAAATAGGAATTTCTTTCATAAATTACTAACATATTAATTTTAACCAAAAATATTAAGGCATAAAGACCAAGCAATGAAATGTCACAATATAAAAATGCACAAGGCCATTCCATGATGACAATTAATTTAATCAAATTCACATTTAAAGCATAAAGGTCATTTTCAAATACTTCACACATTTCAGTAATGCAAAAACCAATAAAATGAAAGCAAAAACTAAACATTAAAATAAACACACACAAAGAGAACACACACTTCTCTAATTTAGTTACAACACACGAAACCTGAACCAATACGGATTTGAAGCACGATGTCACAAGTATCAACAAAATACATGACCAAACTCAAATAGAGAGATGAGAAAGATCTAAATAGCATATTTCCCAAATTGAATCATCTTCAAATAATCATTGTCAAGGCAAAGCCTATGCCTATACACTTAGTAAAACATTAGGCATAGTTGCTCCATCCAGGTCAAAGCACAACATGAACATCTAATGTGGCATAAATAAATGTGATAATGTCAATAAATTGTATAAATTAAAATATCATAAATCTAGCTAACACAAATGCAAGAATCGATAATCATCACAAGTATAATGTTGAACTACATAACACAAACCAATCAAATAATGAAATACGATGAAGTTGATACACTACAATAGTCCACTATATAAAGTCACAATATATGCATCCCATAATAAATAGTCTAACACTAAATGCTAATACAAAACAACATTGATAAAGTACATTGATGGAAATACAAAATACCACTTGTAAGTATGATATCAAAAACCAAGTATATAAATAAAATCATTTGTACAAAGCATATACACTTGAAGCATTATAATTCTATTAATTCTTTCTACAACTTTATTCCACTGTGGTGTATAGGAAGTGGCCACCTACCTTCTTATTCCACATTGCTTGCAAAACTACTCAAATGCATCTAAGTGACTCTCCAACATTATCACTTTCAAACATTTATCTTCTTTTCCATCTAGTTTTTGGCTAG